>NJRP01000153.1:159159-191395 GCA_003063835.1 Aphaenogaster floridana | reverse complement strand
ATGATTTTTTTCGGTTTCTACGAAGAAAAATACATAAGAAAATGTAGAAATAAAACGATCCCCGAGCGGTTGCGAAAGCGCTTAAAAGTTGTACCTTCCTTTATAAATGCGATAAAATATTTCCTGGTTACTCTACTACTATCTTAGATTGTAACGTCAGAAGCGAGAAAACTCATAAAAATTCTTGCAAGATACATTAAGATAAAAATATTTTTTAATATAACAATACTTGCACAATAGATAGAACAGGCTTGTAAAATATCGAAAATTCTTTCTCTCTCTCTCTCTCTCTCTCTCTCTCTCTCTCTCTCTCTCTTTGTTATATTAATCAATAAATAACCATATATCTGGAATTGAATTATGTTTGTGTCTAACCAAAAATGAAACAATTAAGCTATATTCACAGCTATGACAACTATCTAATTAATAATATATCCGAAACAAAAAGAGAATTTTCGGTATATTTTATAAATCTATTCTACCAATTGCAAATATTATTTTATTACAAAATATTTTTATTATAATGTATTTTGCAAGAATTTTTATTGTGTTTTTTCGTTTCTGACGTCACAATTTGAAATAATAGTAGTGTGTAGCCACGAGTCTTAAATTTTTCTCATTTGTTTTATTATCTGACAAATGAGTTATGCAGAAGCTGAAAGAGTCATGACGGTCATGACAGTTGTTAAGAAGTATTCGAACCTAGCAAATATTTTCCAAGATGTTGCATCGATCGGTCAGTCGACTAATACAAACGCGTGGAATATTTGTAAGACTTTACAATAATATTAAATGCATATTGTTTTGAATTTGAAGTAAACAGTAATCTTTTTTCTTAGAAATCCGTGAGGCAATCTCGCGTGACAATCAGAAATTCGCAAAGCTTTCACGTAAATGTTAGCCCAGCAGAAAAAGTAAAGTGCGGTATGGACAATAGCAGCAGTGTAAGTACATTTTATCAAAATTATTTATTAAAATTGTTATAGATTACATCGTTATAGATTGCGCCATAAATTAAAAGAAAAGATAAACTTTCATTCTCTTCTCTTTTATCTTTGTATCTTCCTGATATAATTATGTAAATTATTTTTGCATAAATAACACTTTATCTATTTTTATTTGTACTCTCTAAAATATACAAATTTATTTTTAAAAACACAAATATATTGACTTCATATTTCCTAATTTTTAATTTTGACTGAAATATTCTCTTAGCACATTCAATCTTTTAACGATAATGGGATATTTTAAATTCTTTAATTAGCACATTTACTTTAGTTGCGCAATTATCCACGCTACTGATTTGCAGAACTATCCTATGATAGACCACTGCTATGATGTGGTAATAGTAGGAGCGGGAGGCGCAGGATTAAGGGCTGCCTTTGGTCTTGGTAAAAAGGGATACCGCGTAGCAGTAGTATCGAAATTGTTCCCAACCAGGTCGCATACCGTAGCCGCTCAGGGTGGCATAAATGCTGCTTTCGCCGATGAGAAGAAGGATAATTGGCTGTACCACATGTATGATACTGTGAAGGGATCCGACTGGTTGGGCGATCAAGATGCTATACATTTGCTCACAAGGGAAGCGCCTCGAGCGGTCTATGAACTCGAAAATTACGGTAAACATAATAAATATAATTATTTTGGGAGCTATAGGCAATATATATAAATATATGTCTCACCAATTAATATAATATTATTATATATTTATATACATATAAATTATATACATGTTAATTATTATATTAATTATATTTTATTAGATATAATTTATTACATATATGTATAATTTGGAATAATAATATTAATATATGATTTATACTAAATAAAAATACACGGAAAAAACGATAAGGTTGCCACAACCACAATAACAGTAATATTTGGTACAGCCACGTCCTGTAGTTGTCACATTCACATTGTGTAGTGCCATCAATGTGAATGTGACGACCACAGGACGTGGCTGTACCAAATATTACTATTATTGTGGTTATGGCAACCTTATCGTTTTTTCCGTGTACTAAAAAACGCTTAAAAAATCGTAGGCTGTCCATTTAGTCGTACGGAAGATGGTAAGATCTATCAACGTGCTTTTGGTGGACAATCGTTGCAATTTGGCAAAGGCGGCCAAGCTAAGCGAACCTGCGCCGTCGCCGATCGAACCGGCCACGCGATGCTTCACACCCTCTACGGGCAGAGTCTTCGTTATGACGTGCATTATTTCATCGAGTATTTCGCCCTCGACTTGCTCATGCACGGCCGATGCTGCAAAGGGATGCTGGCCTGGGAATTGGAGACCGGACTTCTGCATCGATTCAGGGCTCACCATACAGTAAGAAAAAAAGCTACAAAATCTATGTTATATTTCATTTATATAATTTATTTTATTATTTGTTTAATTTATAGAAAAAAATTATTTATTTATTAATACGTAATTTTATTAATACGTTATTTATTAATACGTAATTATTAATAATTATTTATTAAACGTTTATTATACAATAATTAACGTTGTATATTATTATAATATACAATAATATTATACAATAATTAACGTTTTCTTTTTTTTATTTTTCATGCAGCTTAATTGACGTTCATCTTTGACAATATATTAATGTGAACAAATTAATATCGATATCAATAGACAGCTAATCTCGCAGGTGATCGCAACAGGTGGTGCCGGAAGATGTTACTTCTCCTGCACCGCGGCGCACTCCTGTACCGGCGACGGCATGGCGATCGCATGTCGTGCAGGATTGCCATTACAGGACATGGAGTTCATTCAATTTCATCCAACCGGTATTTTCAGATCGGCTACACACTCCGCCAACGCAATTCCATTCTCCCTTATTCGATCTTTTTCGCGCTGCAGGCATTTACGGCAGTGGCATACTCATAACCGAGGGCAGCCGGGGGGAGGGTGGCAAACTCGTCAACTCCGCGGGAGAGTTCTTCATGGAGAAGTACGCGCCCGTGGCTAAGGATCTAGCCTCCCGCGACGTCGTGTCGAGAGCAATGACTGTCGAAATACTGGACGGAAGGTTGGCGCAATCCTTCGTATTCTAATTCGCATTCTTTCCCACCTTCGCAAAAGGACCAAGAGTTAATTTAATTTGTAACGTCCACTTCCATCAATATAGATTAACTTTAATCTCGGTTTAACTTACTCTTTATTTTTTTCTAGTTCTAAGAATTAGAAACAGATAAAAAGTAAGTCAAACCGAGATTAAAGTTAATCTACATTAGTGGAAATGGGCATTAATGTGGCAGGAAGAATGGAGAATCTACAGAGGTGCCTAGAACATCCTGTATAAAGGCAATAGGATTTAACAATAATAAGTGAGATTAGGACCGTCGAAATTGTCAAATATAAATATGAAATAGGCCTAGTGACGGTACACGGCGCCGGCGGTTCTTGGTGGCTAATAATAATTTTGAATTTCCTGCTCATGCGAACTGGCACCAAGAACCACCGTGTACTGTCATTAGGCCTATTTCATATTTATATTTGGCAATAGGATGTTAAAAGAAAATTCACTTCAACTCTGATAGCTGTAGACGCATACATGTGAATTTTTTATTTAGAAATAACTAAGTAAATTCTACAATAACCTATATTTAAGTAAACAGGCAAGAAATAGGTGACGGTCTCTCTCAGACATCCGTCACACTAACTTTCTGTTAGAATACGTTAATTAACACTGAATTAGTTACGCGTCATTGCGTAAGAATATACGACACACGTGGCAGCGTTCTTTCAGAAAAAATACATTGCTTCGCGCTGTTTCTCGCAGGGGCGTCGGGGAGAAGAAGGATCACATTTATTTGCAATTGAATCACCTACCGGCCGAGCTGATACACGAGAGGCTGCCCGGAATCTCACACCTCGCCTGGGTGTTCGCCGGAGTGGACGTGACGAAGCAACCGATCCCCGTGATTCCCACGATGCATTATAACATGGGCGGTGTACCCACGAATTGGCGTGCGCAAGTGAGAAACGCAATATAATTACGCACAATTTTGTTATCACCATTATTGTAATATCTTCAATTGCCGACGTAAAAGTTGCCAACCTAATGATCATTTTGGTCTCACTATTTCATATCCACATATATTTTAAATATATTTAAATATATTTAATAAATTTATTAAATATATTTATTAAATATATTATTTAATATATTTAAATATATATTTAATAAAATATTATAAATAAAATTTATAAATATATATATATATGTATATTTAAATATTAATTAAATATATATTTAAATATATATATTTTTATAAAATATATTATATTTTATTAATTATTTATTAATTGTAATTTATTATTTTAAAATATTATTTTAGATATGTTACATTATTAATCAAACAAATGTATTACATTATATAATCGTATTACTATTGTTAATACACTTAATCGTTTTATGTTGTTGACAAAAGTAAATTACACGCAGTACTCGGTTATTTGTACAGACTAAGTAAACACGTTTACACAGATACAGAGATAATTCGTGAGTACCGGTGTTCACAGTTACTTGACGCCGTAATTACATTTCGGCATAAATAACATCTTGTCAGGTATTAACGCGAGAAAACGAGGAGGACAGACCGATTGAAGGCCTCTGGGCAGCCGGCGAAACCGCATGTGCGTCCGTTCACGGTGCTAATCGTCTGGGAGCTAACAGCCTCCTTGAAATCGTGGTCTTCGGCAAAGCCATCGCCGACCAGATCGACTGCATCGCCAGACCTGGCGAACGTCACGAGGATCTGTCTCCAGTAAGAAAAAAAAATTACGCGGGATGCCTCAGAAACGTTTCTGATCTAAATAACAATTTTTCTTCTGAAGGACAACTTTTTGTCGTTGCAAATTTAACAGGACGCAACATCATCAATGTTGCAGATTACCGTTTTTCCGCAATTCGATATTATATTTCAGATTATTTCGCGATGATATATCTTAAAATTGTTTAGCAAATAGTCTTTTTGCTATAGTTAAACAACTATTTTACATTTTTAATACATATTTTTAAATTTATTTTTTACATTACTGTTTTATTTTTTATTTTATCTTTATATTTTTTAAATGAATAAGTCCTTTCTTTTGAAGTTGTATATTAGAGTCGTAAAACGAAAATTTACATGTCCAAGTTGAGGAAGGTCCGCGTTTTACGAGTTACGAATTAGCATGTGAATGCATGTCGACAAAAAGCGATTTGGATGCAGGACATCGGCGAGCAGTCGATTTGTCGCTTCGACGCAACCCGTTATGCGAAAGGCTGCGTACCCGTCGTTGAGCTGCGCGAAGAGATGCAACGCACGATGCAGAAATATTGCGGGGTATTCAGGTCTTGTGACATTTTACAGCGCGCATGCAGGGAGATGTCCCGTCTCTACACGTGCGATTTACCGGATTTATGCGTAAGCTGATCACCCGCATCTCAGAATTATTAATTATAAAATGATTTAGGAATGAATTTAAAAACTTAAAATATAAATTAAACTAGATATGCATAAATAAAATTTCTTCGATAGGATATATTTCAAGGAAATATGTCGAACATACTAGGAGACTACACTAGGACTATATTATAGAAAATATGATTATATGATATTACAAAAGTTATATTTATTATATATAGAGAATAGGATTATATTACATACGATTATATTATATAAAAACTATATTATAGAGAAGTTAAAAAAAATTACTATACTAGAGACTATTAGTTAATCTCAAGTCTATAATATAGTCTAATAATATAACTTAATAGTCTAGACTAGTTATATTATTAGACTATATAAATATATTATAGAGTTAACTAATAGTCTCTAGTATAGTAATATAACTTTTGTATAATATAGTTTTCGGCATAAATAACACCAGGTATTAACGTGTCTAGACTATTAAGTTATATATATTACTAAACTATATTATAAAGACTATGTTATAGAGAGTTTCTAATTTACAATCCTAGATTATAGATATATTATACATAATTTTCCTAAATTATAGAAATATATTATACATAATTTTCGCAGAAGTATCTAAAAATTGAACTAGATACAGATCTGAAAATAATTATGTTGGACCAAAATAATTATATGGGACACTCTCTCAAGCTGGTTGCTAGAATATCAATACTTTTTGCAGCATCTTATATAATTGTTTTGATAATCTAATATAATTATTTTTAGATCTGTATCTAACTATAAATTTTTAGCTACTTCAACAGAATCGTTCTTTCCATATGTATTATGCGGAAATATATCCTGCTTTTTAATTTAGATTCGTATAAGTTCTAGATTCACGAATTTACGGGCATTCCGTAATTGCTCATCTAAAAGTTCTTGCAGTTTACGGCAAAATCCCAATCTGCGGTATGGAATCAATAAAAGCCCGATATGACTGCACGAAATAATTGCACCGCTACGTCGCGGTCGGTGGCGTAACGACGCCGACGCGCTGTTGCATAACGATGATATATTCGAGACGCTTTATCTAGAACCAGACACACATGTGGATCGCTTTCGAATGTTTTTTTAGGTACAAGATCAGTCCCTCATTTGGAACACCGAACTCGTCGAGGCCTTGGAACTGCAAAATATGATGCTCGTCTGCATGCACGTCGTATACGCGGCCGAAAATCGAAAAGAGTCGAGAGGCTCGCACGCCAGGGAAGACTACAAGGTTCAAATAGAGAAATTATATTAACAAAAAAAGAATTAGAACCTCTTAAATGTGTACAAATAATTAATGCAAATAAGTAACGTTGCCAGCTGTGATTTTTCGAATTTGTTGACATCTTTTCAGCCGAATGCTGTTAAAAAAAACTCTCGTGAATGGCTATTTTGTTTCTAGGACAGAATTGACGAGTATGACTATACAAAACCGCTCGAGGGACAAAAGAAACGGCCTTACACGGAACACTGGCGTAAACACACGCTTACGTGGGCTCAGGAGGACGGAACGGTTAGTTAAAATGCTAACTCAAGGAGAACAGAAAAGTCAAAATAATGTCAATTTGACATCATATTGACCAAATTTATGTCATTTTTTGGTCATGATTGAAATCTCGATCTAAAAATCAAAAAGACAAAAATAAAAAAAGAGTCAATATAAAATGATTTTTAAGTCATCTGAGATCGAGATTTCAATCATGACCAAAAAATGACATAATTTGGTCAATATGATGTCAAATTGACATTATTTTGACTTTTCTGTTCTCCTTGGGAAGATTCTCTTTCGCGGAAGTTCTTGGAGCATCTTTGATAAAACATAATCGTATCATTCGGGGATCACAAATTAAAACATAAAAAGATTTTTGCGCTTCGTTAGAGATACTAAAATATAATTATTAACAAAAAATAACATAAACAATATATATTTACAAAAAAACTCACTACGTGTCTCTCGATTTGTAAAAAACACATTTGATTCATCGCATTTTATTGGAGATGCATATAACTAGCTGAGGCTGCGTCTTAAGTTGCTATTGACTATCGCGAAAGATTGCGATTTTAAACGGCGCGCTCTGTTTACAGATTTTCATTTCTTATCGGCCTGTTATCGATACGACTCTAGACGAAACCGAGGCTCAGCATGTGCCCCCTGCAGTTCGTGCATATTGACCCAAGAAATGAGTAATCGCCAACAGTCGGATAATTGAAACGTAATAGAAGCGACGCGATTATGAATCAACAATGAGTTGGCTGTTGCGTTATCGCTAATCTCACGTTTAAAATCACACCAACGAAATCCGGGAGCTGAACACCATCGGAAATCGAAGAAATCACAATGAGAAAATCGTCAAAAAATGTTTCTTCCTTAAATATTATACGGAAAGAACGGTTGCTGAGAGAAGTATCTAAAAATTTGGCCAGATACAAGATCTAAAAATAATTTTGGACCATGAAAAATAACTATGTAATGATAATGTTGCAAAAAATTTTGATATACTAGCAACTATTTTGGGCGTTTACATAATTATTTTGATGGTCCAACAAAATTATTTTCAGATCAGTGTCTGGTAAAATTTTTAGATATTTCGGCAAAACCACTCTTTCCGTACTTTTAAATATTACTTCTCCTCGGATACCTTGCATAAGTTACCTCGTACGCGACATGCGTCAGTTGTAGCTTACCGACAAAAATAATTAATGCTTACGTCGATTAATTTGCAACGGAGGAAAGCGAATCAAAAGTGGCGTTGCGTTTCTTAAGGCAATTTTAGAAAAACGTTCCTTCAAACGTTCGTTCGCCGGAGACTGTGATAGAGAAATTATGCAAGAATAGTGATGAAACTTCGCAATCGACTCCTTTTCTTTTGTTTTTAACCGAAGGAGACATCGATCATGGTTCAGCGTTGTTTCAGCAATGTCACTGCATCCGCAACTTAGTTTCGTAAGAGATAAATCGTTAATTATACCTTCGCTGATAGCATAATTACGACATCGCGCTGATAAATACTCAATAAATTTTTTACGGATGACATAAATTCATGCTGATCGCATCATTTATTTTACTAAATATACATAATAGACATGTATAGCCTACAAATCCAAGAAATACATTTGATGATATATCTATCCTAATCACAAGTTCTTTAAATGTTTCTAAAATGTTATAATTTTTATTTCATAAAATAAAGAATTTTTTATAATTATTTATTTGCAATTTTCGAATAATCTGTTCGATATTCTATTTTAGTTTATAAAGTAGAATATCGAACAGATTATTCGAAAATTGTATATATTGCGCGAACAGTTTTGCAGTAATTAATGCGTATATATGAGACATAGATAAAAGTTAAGCAGCTCGGCGCGATAAGAATATAGTTCAGTGTGGATAACACAATTTTCTAGAGCCGAAGAATTCGTGGCACAATGTGACTATCTCCATATATACACACTTTTATATCCACGGTAAAAGTGGTCCGCGTTCGAATTATACGGGGTGGCCCGAAACATTGATATTAATCGTGTTTCGTTTTATTTAATTAATTCACAGGAGCAAATTTTATTCTCCTAGATTTCTTTTTTTTATTTCCTTCTTATAAAAAATATGCAGCTAAAAGACTAAAAATAACAAATCTATTATATTGAATTTTTAGTGTTAAATCTATATCTATATCTATACTTCATTTCTCTCGCGTCTCCCCCCCCCTTTCTCTCTCTCACTCTTTCTCTAATAACGAAAATAAACGTAAGTAATCGAGGCCTTCTAAACCTTCCAAACAGAAACTCCTTAAAATGAGGTTCCCCCACTACTTTACATCTACCACTCGACCACGCATGCGTAGATTAAAAATGAGGTTATGTGCACGCGTGGTCACACGATCTTTTCATTTTGCGCACGTATTCTTAGAAAAACATTGAGGATAGAGAATTCGTTCGGTTCCCAAAGAATTAGACTTTCGATTTCCAAAAAATTACGTAATACACCTCCGCTTACATTTCGTTCGCGGTGCAGCACGTTTGGATGACGTTTCAGGCGCGTTGGCAGCGTTGTGCGCGCGCAGCATTCCGGCGACGCTCGGCGCTTAGTCGGTGTCGAGCCGCCGAGCCGAGCGGATCGAAGCCGAGCCAGTAGTCTCGTGAGGGTTAGTCGCGTGTTGCGTGCGCGCGGGTCTGTCGCGGGGGGCGTATCTCGACGGGAAGGGAAGTCAGTCACAGGAGCGGACGCAAGATGAGCGGGTTGCTGAAGCTGTCGGCGTCGTTGCTGCCGCGGAGCTTGCCCGGAGCGGCGACGCTGGTGAGAACCGGATCTAGCACGACGCTCGCAATTCGAACAATAGGGCTTCGTGGCTGACGAGGCTTCGTCCCCGTTCACGCGGATTTTCCACCCCGCGGCGAAGCGCAGCCGGCCGCGCGTTTTCCCCGCGAGAAAACGGAAGCGATCGGCGCGAGGGTCGGCCCTTTCGCGCCCACGGGACCGGAACGCGAATCCGACGGCGGAACTAGATCGGTTTCGGACACACCTGGCCTAGAAAACCTCGCGTTACCAGCTAGGCCAGCTCGCGCCATCTTAAAGGAAGGAAAAAGAAATCCTCGGCCGTTATTCGGCTCTACCGGGCCTTTACCTTCGTGACGCAGGTCAGGGTCGCGCCGGGTTCGCGTCCGCGGTCGGTCCCGCGGATCCTCCGGCCGGTTATGTAATTTTTTATTCACCGTCCCCGCCGGTGGTGAGGTGCACGACGCGGCGGATCAATTACGTAAGGTGCGCGCGACCGACGAATAAATACGCGCGCCCGGAAACGCGCACCGCGGTCCGCGTCCCGCCGCGCGCGTTGCCCGCCCGCGTGGTAAAAAACGCGGCGGCATCCCCTCGGCTTCCCACCAGTCCCACCGTCGAGGGAATCCCGCCCTCTCCGCTCGTTCCCGGAGAGATCCCGCCGGCGGGGTAGAACGGATCCCGTCTATTTCCATATGCTCGGCCGCGTCGGCCAACGGGGGCTGCACCGCGTCTAACGGTGCACGCTCGATGGCTCGATAGCGTATCCCGAGTCGAGATACACTTTTACGGCGTTTCGGCGTCGATGTCGATTAGTTTGAGCGGCGAGCGAGGTATCGATATATCCGCAAGGTACTGCCGGATTTGAAAGGACGGGCGGGCGACGTCGACGCGATTTTGCCGCAGGATTAGTGTTCATTTCCACCAATGTAGATTAACTTTAATCTCGGTTTAACTTGCTCTTTATCTCTTTCCAATTCTTAGAACTGGAAAGAGATAAAGAGTATGTTAAACCGAGATTAAAGTTAATCTACATTGGAAAAGGCCTGTTTTTTTTTAGCTGAACTTCTTGCATAGGCCGGTATTCATACACGGAGAAAATTTTATATTAAAAATTACTATGTATGGCAGTAGCCGTGGACTATTGCTGGAATTATAAAAATTTTTACTATGTAAAACAATTGAAAACATAGTAAAAATTTTTATAATTTCAGCAATAGTCCACGGATACTGCCATACATAGTAAATTTTAATATAAAATTTTCTCCGTGTAGTCCGTTCTTATTTCAAAACCGTCTTAAGTAACGTCTTAAGCGGTGTCTACAATGAGATTTAAGTCGTAAGATTTAAGCATATTGACCAATCACAGTCGAGCATTCTAAAAGTAAGGCCGCAATTTTGATTGTGATTGGTCGATTTCTTAAGTCTTACGACTTAAAATCTCATTGTAGACACCGCTTTAAGTAACGGACTATGAATACGGCTCTGTGATTGGTTTATGACATCTTAAGATTGTAGTACAAACTTAAGTACAAACTTGAGTAATAACTTAAGTAACTGTAAGTACAAACTTAAGATGATCTTAAATATAAGAACGGACTATGAATACTTCATCTTTTCTCTTTTTCTGTCTAAAGCGGTGTCTACAATGAGATTTTAAGTCGTAAGACTTAACATATCGACCAATCACAGTTGAGCATTCTAAAATTAAGACCGCAATTTTGATTTTGATTGGTCGATATGTTAAATCTTACGACTTAAAATCTCATTGTAGACACCGCTTAACGTGGAGAGAAAAAGAGGAAAGATGAACTGTGCAAAAAGTTCAGCTAAAAAGAACAGGTCTATTATTTCGATAAGATCTCGTACGGTTCGGCGATAGACGTTAGAAACGTTCGCGTCGATATTAACATGTTGATACGCCATGGGCCATTGATGGCCCACATTGGACTTTCCATTCAGGGAACGTATTATGTATTCGGAAACAATTCCGTTTGGAATGATAGTCACTTGCCCTATACTTATCCTTGTCCTTTCCTTATCTGTGAACCGTGGCACACAGAAAAACATGAGCAGTAAGGGCGGAGCCAGACTATGCGCGTTTCACACGAATATTCGTGATTCGAGTCATGTCATCCTTGTTTATCAAATGATAAACAAGGATGAACGATGCTCGAATCACGAATATTCGCGTAAAACGCGCATAGTCTGGCCACGCCCTAAGACGTAAGCAGTAAGGAAATCGACATTTTTTAAATTTGCTATTATTTACGTTATTGCCTTACTACTTGATTGTGATTGGTCGATTTACTTATTGCTTACGTCTTCTACGTTTTTATATGTGCCACTGGCTTTACCTTTTATTTTTTCGAATCATTCCGAATCATTCGGAAACGTTTCCGAATAGATTTATAATATAACGGCCCAGTCTCTAAATTCTGTAACTTTTAACGATAGTGTCGTTATCGATACGTTGTCGTTGCGCAGGTATAATATATGATAAAAAAACTGCGTTAAAAAAAAACTCGTTAAAAATTACAGAATTAAGCTTCAGGCCATTTGCGCATATCGTACGTTGCCTCTTCCTCGATATAATATTGATTTTTGTAGGCATAAATATTATAAAATATATATCTTATAAAGATATATAATAAATGTGGTAACGTGGGTAGACGTTGGCCCAAGCGGTGTGAATAGAAAGTCGCGTAAAATTGGCGCGGCGCTCAACGCTAATTGCTTTCGCTCATTCGTCGTTCGAGATTAGATTCGACTATTTTTTTAAGACACAGATGCAGTTACGCGATACGAAAACTGATAGCGCGAACGTTCGCGCAGGCAGCGAGATAAACGTGAGGACACACCTGGCGAAATTTCGCATCGCGCCTCGATTGATAACGAACTTTACTTTCACAACTTTTTCGTTATCAATCGAACATACTTTCATACTTCGTTTCTGAATCTTCAGCGATTTTCGAGAAAAATTTTTTATGCCGGAGTGAACGAGCAAAATTTATCGCCTACGAAATATTTACGATCGTCACGGAGCGCTCTTATCGAGATTTTTATCCCGGTAACGGAATTATGTGTGCGGTCGAGAGCGTTTTATTAAAAAGATAATAAAGTTTATATCTCTGGGAAATACTGCCGTTATTTTAAACGACATGCCTCCGCGATATCTCGTAGTCTTTAACGGTTGATTGCATCAACATGGATCTGCCACCGAATTTTTAGGCAAATATTTGAACGACGAAGATACCTTGCTTCCAACTCGGAACGGAATTGAGACTGCGTTAAAAAATCAGCCGAATCGAATTTTTTGTTTTACATTTCCAAGACAAAATTCGTCAACGCGAAATATTTCAGATCGAGAGTTTTGTATTTTGGTAAAGCGATGTTGAATTATTCATTTTCCCCGAGAAAACACCGAAACGTACTGATATCGCTGTGCGATCTTAAAATCAAACGGAAATGTGTCTTCTATTTTATCTTTGAGTACTAGCAATTTTAAGCTGACGATAAGGCATGGAAAATTATCGTTCTCTGCTTCCCGAGCGATACTTAACATTGATGTGCTATTAATTATTTTACAGCAGCGAAGAAACTCGTTGCGCAATCTATATTTCTTTCCCGGCGAGACTAATTAACTACAAAGCGTTTGTAGGGATACGCTTGTTAAATTGCTTCGGTATAAAAGAACGGTATAAAAATATGCATATTATATCAGCTTTCCGTGAACTGCGAATCAGCATTCAGTATTACAAGTATCTACAATCGTCATTCATCTGATGCCTATCTTTTTATATTGACTGCGTCATGATACTTCTATTTTTTATACCTTGAAAGGAATTTGCAGATTTTTATCATACGACAAAAACATTTTGCAATATTCTCGCAATATTTGCACGATTGATCATGGAATGCGGCGTAAAATCTTTTCTGTAAATAATATAAAATTATTCAATTATATACTATACTATACAATTATATTTAATTATATATAATATGTAATCTATAAAAAAATGAGGACACATATGTTTTATCTATATTGATGATGCTTGTCTCCATATGGTTTCATAAATAGAATCTGTCGAATTGAACATATACGATACACGCGTACAATGTATGTACACGCAATCGCAGATGCATATCCGTGACTCATTATAAATAACGACGCGTCCACGTGATACCTTACCTAACAATTTGCTCTCAAATCCTAGAGGAACAATGTATTAAGAGTTCACAGTAAAAAGCTGCGAACTAGACATCATTATTATTTTCTTTTATTCCGCCCGGTATATCGCTACCTTAGAGATTCTTTGATCTGCTCCAATAAAATTCGAATTTTACATTACATCGCGCGCGCGCGCGCGTACATTCTAATGTATTTTTTTATTATATTATAATATAATTTTTTTATTATGCAGGGATAAACAAAATAATGTGAATACCTGAGAAGTACACTACTTGTTTTATTAATAATGTTGGCCTATTATTTATCTTTAATATAAATTCTATCCTTGTTGTGCACTGAGAGAAAAATTTACTAAATTTCAATAAATGTTTTCTCCAATAGTACTAATGAAGTATTCTTTTGAATTCAGTAAACATTTTATTAGGTTTAGAAAATTTGTTTTCAATTGGATGAATATTTTTTTCATTCGAAAAATATTAACTGAATTTAAAAAAATACTTCTTAATACTATTGGAGAAAACATTTATTGAAATTTAGTAAATTTTTTTCTCAGTGTGGAATAGAGGCTACGGTCCACTTGATGCTACAAATGCTTTGAAACATTTTTTGATGGGTTAATTAGTAAAATTCTTTCTTCTGATTTGTCAAGCAAATGCTTCGAAGCATTTGTAGCGTCAAGTGGACTGCACCCAGTCATACAATGCTTGAATAGCCACTAGTGGAATGTTATACTATTCTTTTATCAGAACATCTTTTAATTATTTATATATTAATAAAATTAAGTAGTGTTTTTCTAAAGTACACATTTTACATTAAGTAGTGTATTTCCAAAGTTCACATTTTGTCCACGTATCTTTGAATTTTATATCATAAAATTTTACGAGACATGGAAGTTATAGCCAGAGCTGTTACGTTAGTTAAGTAATCTAGTAAGTGAATTGGTTAATATATATATATAAGCGCGCGTTCATTGTAATCTTAGAGTTTGTACAGTGCGATTCGCTTTCCCTTGGTATCTCCGCTTCGCTTCCGTTTCGCAGAACAAGCTGGGATTGCCGCTTCTCCTCGGCAACCGCAAGCTTCACCACACGCCGGACCGAACGGCCAAGATCTCCGACGAGATCTCCAAGCAGTACCCGTTGGTGGACCACACGTATGACGCGGTGGTGGTGGGAGCCGGCGGTGCCGGTCTACGAGCGGCCTACGGCCTCGTGGCCGAGGGCTTCAAAACCGCGGTGGTCACCAAGTTGTTCCCGACAAGGTCGCACACGGTCGCCGCCCAGGGCGGTATCAATGCCGCCCTGGGTAACATGGAGGAGGATAACTGGCAGTGGCACATGTACGACACCGTCAAAGGCTCGGACTGGCTAGGCGACCAGGATGCCATTCACTACATGACCCGCGAGGCACCGAAGGCGGTCATCGAGCTGGAGAACTGCGGCATGCCCTTTAGCCGCACTACTGATGGTAAGTGAGAATGGAGATAAGATATAAATAAATAAATTATTTTTTTTATATTAAATATAATATTATATAGATATTATATATAATAGTTATATAACATATATTATATATTATATGGATATTATATATCATATTGTATATATTATAATATTGTATAATATAATATTATATTATATTATATTATATTATGTAATATTATATTATATAATATTATATTATTATAATATAATATTATATTATAATATTATATATAATAAAGCTTTTATTATATATATATATATAATAAAAGCTTAAAGAAAATCAAAGAAAGTTGAAAAAATTGTATGATATAAAATCAAGATGGATTCCGCCATATAGAAGAGCCTATTAGAGCCCAAGCGTAATTGTAAAGATCTGTAAATAAATGCAATGATTTAAAAAATAGGGAGAGTTGCAAGAAAACATAGAAATAGCGGTTAAAAAGAATACATTTAAAATTAAACCTGGTTTTTTTTTTGAGATCTTAGACTTTATTCAAATTTCAAAACGATACGACCAAGGACTAATATCAGGACACGTAATCGAAGTAAATTGTTTCGAGCATATATTTCTTGACATTCTTCTATCAGTTCAATTAACATCAATTTAATTGACATCTAAGAACTTATGTCTGAAACATCCTCGCTGGTCATAGTCGCGCCTGTTCCTGACGTTGCAGAATCTGATTCCGCGTCGGAATCGTCTATCTTGCTTCTGGTGCGCCTTCTTTCTTTTCTTCCCTGAAACACACACGTAAACAGCATACATACGTTATCATATCACAGTAACATACATTATCTAAGAATTATGATAGATTATGAAAATTATATAGTTAGTAAAACGACTAAGAGCTTTAATTTTGCTTTTCTCAGATGTCACGTATCACGGAAAGAACGGTTTTGCTGCAATATTAAAAAATTTGGCCAGATCTGAAAAATAATTTTGTTGGATCATCAAAATAATTATGTAGGACGCCTAAAATAATTGCTAGAATATCAAAACTTTTTGCAGCATTATCATTATGTTGAAGTGTCCTACATAATTATTTTGATGATCCAACAAAATTATTTTTCAGATCTGTATCTGGCCAAATTTTTTAATATTTCAGCAAAACCATTCTTTCCGTGATATAAATGTTAACTATATATATTAAGCTTTTTTATGAATTATTTACGTATAATTAACTTGATATATTAATAATTTAATGACAATTTTTTGATAATTTAATAATTTAAGGTTTAAGGAAATACATAGAAACATTATAGGATTTTAATTTTGTTCCGAAAAATACGGGGAGTTAGTGAAAACTTATTTAACGAACCTTTTGTTCTTTCTTTTTCTGGTCCCTTTGACTCTCGGATTTCTTCGACGTGTCGCTGCTATTAGGCTTGTTCTGTTGTGTGCTCTTATTGTTCTGTTGTGTGCTCTTATTGTTCTGTTGTGACTGTTGCTGCGCCAACTTGGCCGCTTCCACATAGGGCATCTTCTCCGCGGACGACATTCGTCGCCACGTTTGTCCCCCGAGGCGTAACAGATCTTTGCCCTTCACCTCATTGTAATTCTACAATTCGACAGTTTCGTTTACATAATGCTCGCATATATTATCCCTGTCATCTTTGCGATTCATTACCTGCCTAAAATCTTGCATAAAATTCAGAAAGGCATTTGCGCTTCTCCATTGCCTCCTCCGCAAAGGTTTGCTTGATCTTGACCTTGATCTTGACCTTGATCTTGATCGCGAGCGGGATGGCCTTCTGTCGTGTTGCCTAGAGTCTGTTCTGTCCACAAATATATGCATCGTACAATTATTATAAATGGAAAATAACGATCAGTCGTAATTATACAAACAATATGGATTTTCCAAAATTTGGTCAAATCTGTTATTTTTGTTTATAATACGCAATATGTTAAAATAGATGCAGCTTATATATGTAGGGCACCAATCTGGAGGTGTTTAACTGTTATATATTACGTCTAATTTAATTATCACGTCGGTTGTGTTTACATAACTCACTCGTCTCGCGTGCGTTTATGGCTGGAGGGGGGTCTTGATATATGTTGGTACTGATTATCAGAACCTCTTTCCTGTTGCCCTGCAATCCCATCCTCTTCTATGCCTCCCGCTACTTCGTTATTTTCTTCTTTTCTATTGTCGTCTTCCATGATTTAACAATGATACTAAAAAAGTGTATTTGTCCTATCAATATGCATCAATGCATTCTTATTCATGGAGAAGAAGTAATTGTAAGAAGCAAGAATTTGTCCCCGCAATCGAGAAAATAAAATCGCGAATTTTTCGAAATACCGTCAACCGTGGAAATAACAAATGTCATTATTCGGTTGCCAGGTAGTTGAAGATTGTCGCTTATCATCAGACTTGAGTCTTGACTCTTGAATGCCGCACAATTCTCTTTTTCTAATATATTCACATTGGGCGTTTTCCAACAAGAGACACTGTGTTACACAAAGGCATCTCATTGGCTACATATTATCTAAAACATCATCTAAGATAATATGTAGCCAATGAGATACTTTTGTGTAACACAGTGTCTCTTGCTGGAAAACGCCCATTACGATCTATAAGATTCTCGGGGTTAAATGTAAAACAGGGAGTTATGAACTATATTTAAATGTAAAACAGAGAGTTATGAACTATATTAGATATTTAGAGGATCCTTAAAATTCTATCCATCATGTTATTAATCATCTGATTCATGATAAATAGGTCTAGCTTTGAAATTATCGTGGCCTAAATCTATCATTTGTGATATATTTATATAATATATTACATAATATATAATATTGTGATATATTTAAATAGCATCCTTATATGCTTCACATTTAAATCTCTAAGGATTTAAGATAGGAGTTTTGAAATTTTTCTATAGTATTATCATAATAATATTTATAAAAATAAATATAAATACCATCCATTATAATTAATAAAAATTAATTCATCTTTGTTCTTTTCTATCAGGCAAGATCTATCAACGTGCCTTCGGCGGTCAGTCTCTTAAGTTCGGCAAGGGTGGCCAAGCTCACCGATGCTGTTGCGTGGCCGACAGGACCGGCCACTCATTGCTCCACACACTCTACGGCCAGTCGCTGAGCTACGACTGCAACTACTTCGTCGAGTATTTCGCCCTCGATTTGCTGATGGAAGGCGACGAGTGCCGAGGTGTGATAGCGCTCTGTCTGGAGGACGGGACGCTGCATCGCTTCCACGCCAAGAACACGGTGCTCGCCACCGGCGGCTACGGGCGCGCCTACTTCTCCTGCACATCTGCACATACCTGCACCGGGGATGGCACCGCTATGGTCTCCAGGGCTAATCTGCCCAATCAGGACCTGGAGTTTGTACAATTTCATCCTACAGGTACATACTTAATACCTAATCAGAATCAATTTCAGAATCACATTATTGCTGTAATGTAACACTGAAATGCCTTTAAGTAATGGAATTTGAGGTATTTCGGTGAGTCTTACAAATTGGCAACGATAGAAGTGACACTTAATTGATAAGAAATTAAATATTGAAACTTTTTTGAGTGCTTCTTAATTAATGAAATAAATCTTCAATGTTCAAGTAAGATTATTTTCAAACATTCTATGTATGATACGAAGGACTAATTATGCACTTCCTTGATTTGCACGAATCAACAAACACTGTATTCATTTCAGGTATTTACGGCGCTGGATGTCTGATCACAGAAGGCAGCCGCGGCGAAGGCGGTTATCTGATAAACAGCGAGGGCGAGAGGTTCATGGAGCGTTATGCGCCGGTAGCGAAGGATCTTGCATCGCGAGACGTGGTGTCTAGATCTATGACAATGGAGATTAGAGAGGGCAGGTGAGTCATCGGCCGGTAAAGGCGCGCCTTTTGTCGCGTCTTCAAAAATATTCGTGGTAAATATAGTTCCTTTTCTTTGCTTAGAGGCGTCGGACCGGAGAAGGATCACATTTACTTGCAATTACATCACCTGCCACCTGAACAGCTGGCCGCTCGGCTGCCAGGGATTTCGGAAACGGCGATGATATTCGCCGGTGTCGACGTGACTCGGGAACCCATCCCCGTCATACCCACCGTCCATTACAATATGGGTACGTGAATACAATTAACTAAAGTGTTGAGAGACTATCAATGTCTCTAATCAACATTAACTTTAATGACGAGCTTTGGACTGAAAGAATATAGTTATCGTGAATTTTACAATTAATATTTTTTATTGAAATATTGTTGAGAAATATTATTTGTGCGCAGATTATATGCGCATAGCAATCAGTGTGTCAATAAAAAATGAATTTAATTTTTCTTTTGCAATGAAAGTAGAACTCTATTAAAATAGCTGTTGTCATGCGATGAGTTTTCCTTTACATTAATATTCTGTATGATGATTTCAGTTGGAAACCCTGACATCATTTGCGATGACGCCATCGGAGTCATCACTGTTCAGCTTTTTCTTAGCAAAATAATATTTTGATAAAATAGTTTATCGAATGCGACACACAAATTAATTCTTTAATGAGATTCACCATAAACAGTTTTGTTCTACTCGCAGCAATTTCTGTAATTCTATAGAAGAGATTAGTTTAATAACATTATACTGACAATTGCAGGAGGTGTGCCGACGAATTACAAAGGTCAAGTGTTGACCAGAGAAAACAATCAGGACAAAGTAGTACCTGGCTTATATGCATGCGGCGAGTCAGCTTGCGCGTCCGTTCACGGTGCTAATCGACTGGGTGCCAACTCTCTATTGGATTTAGTCGTATTCGGACGTGCTTGTGCTAAAACTATCGCTCAAGAGAACAAACCTGGCGAAACAATCGGACCTCTGAAACCTGTAAGTTTATGCTATTTTAGATATAAGCTCTCTATGAGCGTTTTATATAGGGTGTTTTTTAAATTGACACACTTAAATATCTCGAAAACAACGCATTTTAGAGGAAAATGTTTTATACAAAAGTTTTGTGACTTCGAGGGGGACATAAGACAGGTCAAACGAAATTTTTCTAGGTGAAGGCGTTTCGGAGATTTGAAGGTGACCTTTGATTTTTTAAATGGAATTATATGATTTTTAAAATATAATATGATGCCTCTAATTATTCTGCACATAAAAGTATTAAGGCAAAGTTATCAAAAAATCAATAGTTTGCGAGATATTTTATATTTTATTCTGGCTTATTTTGACATGAAATATAAAATATCTCGTAAACAATTCATTTTTTGATAACCATACCTTAATACTTTTATGCACAGAATAATGAGACAAATCAATTGGTGTAAAGAAAACACATAGTTGTTTTTCAAAAATATAACTGCACAATTGCATAATTCTTTTTAAAAGTTATGTATTTTCTTTACACCAATTGATTTGTTTCATTATTCTGTGCATAAAAGTATTAAAGTACGGTTATCAAAAAATGAATTGTTTACGAGATATTTTATATTTTATGTCAAAATATGCCAAAATAAAATATAAAATATCTCGCAAATTATTAATTTTTTGATAACTCTGCCTCAATACTTTTATGTGCAGAATAACTAGAGGCATCATATTATATTTAAAAAATCATATAATTCCATTTAAAAAATCAAAAGTCACCTTCAAATCTCCGAAACGCCTCCACCTAGAAAAATTTCGTTTGACCTATCTTATGTTCCCTCAAAGTCACAAAACTTTTGTATAAAACATTTTTCTCTAAAATGCATTGTTTTCGAGATATTTAGGTGTGTCAATTTAAAAAACTCACTCTATATATAAGCTACATTTGATTTTTATTATAAAATAAATCTAAAATGTCTTGTGTCTTGCTTATGTGTTTTAGAACGCCGGTGAGGAGACGGTAGCTAATTTAGACTGGATCAGAAACGCTAACGGTTCTATCTCCACCGCGGAATTGAGGCTGACTATGCAAAAGACAATGCAAACGCACGCAGCAGTCTTCAGAGACGCTGAAAGCTTGCAACAAGGTAAAAAAGAAGACCATTGCCGTTTCACTTGCACACAATCGCGCATCCAATTTACGAATGTCATGTAATAAGCATTGAAAACGTTATTATGTATTTTTTTCCACAGGCTGTCGGAAGATGACCGACCTCTACAAGAAAATGGACGAGCTAAAGGTCGCGGACAAGTCTTTAATATGGAACTCCGATTTGATAGAGACGCTTGAGCTGCAAAATCTCATGGTCAATGCGATGCAGACCATCATTGGGGCGGAGAACAGGAAGGAGAGTCGTGGCGCGCATGCTCGTGAGGATTTCAAACAGAGGATCGACGAGTACGACTATAGTAAACCGATCGAGAATCAGCAACCGAAACCATTCGATCAACATTGGAGGAAGCACACGTTGTCGAAGATCAGTCCGAGAACAGGAGAGGTATTTTTCATTCGTTATTTGTACAAAGCAGAGATAGAGATACTAGTATTCTGAAATTATTGTGTCTATAAATAATCTTTTTCTCATTTCCTGAATTTGTACTTTCGTCTGATGTTCATATTAATTAGTAGGCTTTTATCATAATTCTTCATTTTAATATTTTCAATCGATAACTTCTGTATTCCACAACTTCTAATCTTGTTTCATTTATTTTTAAGGTGTCTCTCGACTTTAGACCGGTAATCGATGTTACGCTCGATCAACAGGAATGTGCGACAGTTCCGCCAGCGATTCGTTCCTACTAGATTAATTCTACAAACGGACAATATTAAAATCCATCGCTCTAGGGCTCTCATCAATCGCCATCGAATTTCGGTCTCAGCGCAATTCTCGATCGCAGCCTAATATTAAGCATTACTTAGACCGAGATTAGCGCAAAGAAATCGTCGCCACGACGGTTTTTGCGCTAGAGTTACTGTTGCGCAGCAAACCTGTTAATTAATTTATTTCACACACACATACATACACACACGAACATCATCATGCACCAAAGTTGATTCTTGTCACTCGCTTGCGAGTCGCGCGAGCAGGATTAAGTAGGATACCGGTGCTGAGATTATTGTCCTCTCGTCTACGTGAGGGAGTACGCTCGATCTCGCTCAGCGGAATCGGTACTCAGTTCAACAAGTAATAGTCGAAACTAGAACAGTTCGCAGTAACAGAAAGAGGTCCGTATATAGAACACGAACCTTTTCGGGAAATGCGTTTTCTCTCCTGTAATATAGTACAACGTATCCGGTTACAACATGTTCTCATTGCGCTCAGGCTACAGTACAACGTACTCTCGCGTGCAGTGATAGCATGCATTCAGTGATAGCAGAATACCACCGAAGAACTCGACCGAATGTCATTTCGCTTGTATTACAAATTTATATATAATAAAACTTGCAAGTTTTTTGATAAGGGCTTGCTAAGAACTCCGCTGGCAGGAGTACGTTTCTTGAATTAATTAGTCGCCTCCTGCGCACTTTCTGAGTGCTTATTGTAAAATTATAATAAATCTTCATAATTTTTATTTATATATGGAACGTTGATATTTCAAGCTATTGCACGCGATGATACTTTGATGCTGTACTTCGATATGAATTATGTTATTTTCGATATCGATTCGACGTTTACGCAGCTATTTATACATATTTTTGCCATTGTGGAGATATACAAGAATTGTTTCAAAGATTTATTTATAAATGCTCCTTTTCTCTTGATATATGCTCTTGCAAAAAATCAATTAACAGTAAAAATGAGTTTATACTTATGACAATTAATATTGGCAATAATTGATGTGTTATTGCTTTGTATAAGCTCTTATGTTTTGCTTAAAAAGTGATCGAATAATTGGAATGTCTGTAGGCACTATTTACGCGCGAATGCGATTATAAGCGCACATAATATTTTAAAAAAAAGTTATTTAACAGTATGCTTTTTCTCGTATTTTTGTTGCGGCTCTTTACTTAAATACCTTACAAGACAACATTGAAACGGTATTAGTGTTAATTATTTTTGTAGAATATGTTATATAACTATAAAAATCATTATTTATTACTATATATTATTTACTAATTTATCCCTTTTTCCAATAAGAATTTTTTATTTTTAAAATAATGTATAGAGATAAAAATTATTTTCATTTTTCTTCGGATTTGGTAATAAATATTAGATACATATAAAAGAGAACAATAAGGGATTAAATATAACAAGTGTTAAAATTATGATCGCATGACGTTTAAATTTTATTTTCTTCTTTCCTCGAATAGCTCCTGGGTCCAAGACAACGGACCTAATCTGGTCAAAGAAATAACACAATGGAATACAAAGGGGCTACAAAAGTCGGTTAGTTTCCACAGAAACTTTCACATTTTTTTCTATAACTGAACGGTTACAACACGTCTACTGAGATTCTTTTCAATTTTATCGATTAAAACTGTTTCTATGTTGTCTTCCAACGTCGTACTGATATTATGTACTTTGTAGAACATGAGTTGACTAAAATATTACTAGAACGCGGCACTGAGATACAAAATACTGCTATAGTCTCGATTTGTAAAAAAAGATCGTGTGAGCGTGTTGCTTGGCATGATGGAAATGTACATAAATCGCGAAAAATATCAATAAAACGTTGATACACCTTTTATCCAATGGAACTAAATCATTTACTAAGCAATGGATTATTTATTCTGCATAAATAATGTAATCTGAGATAATACTGGATTGCAAAGTAATCTCGTGAAACAGATGGGTGTTTTAAATTAAATAGGATTATTCTACCACGAGAGAGACGAGAAAAACAGTGTTATATTTCTCTTCGAATGCAGAAGACAATAGAAACATAAAATAAAGAGAAAAGATATTTCTCTTTAAAAGATATATCTTATCGGTTTATATTCCCCTTTCGGGGAATTATCTTAAATTACAGAAGGATAAAGACAAAGAGGACTCGTATTAACAAGTCACGGTGGATTTTTTTGCAAGTATTTATTAAACCCATACTTTTGCAGTATTCGTCATAAATAAGAAGTTCGCAGATTAAATAAAAACTACTACCGAGGACTCTTTCTAAAGCATTAAACTAAAGCTCGCCGCGAGCTAATACTCCAGACAATTTTTATACATTACAGTTTAATTTAATAAATGAAGATGTGTTTTGATGAGCATGTATACTCGCACTCGCAATATATCTATGTAGTATATACGCTACCGAGGATAGTCGGTAAACGTCTGAAAAACACCCTTTTGTTCCTACATCTCGCTAAGAAAGGCTTCGGCACGCGGGATTCTTATAAAACAATAATAAAAATCCGAAAAAGTCATTGGCACGACGTAAATGCTTTCCAAAATGACTTGATACAAAAAAATCCTGCGAGCGCCTCAAATTAACGTAAAAATAATATAATATAACAGCGTCACACACATTTCGTATAGAAAATAAAAATAATAAAATGAATGTTTAAATAAATCTGCGTTCTGCTATTAAAATATTTCAAATATAAAATATTCGCGTTATTATATGATTAAAGAATTGTATGACTTTTTTGATTTTCTAGATATTCTTTTTCTTATGAATGAGATCTCTGCTTTTGGCACTCGCAACTTTCTTTGTGTCGAGCACACAATTGCTGAACCGCGCGAGACGTTCTCACGCACTTGGGGGTCGAGCTACTCCTCCAACCGCTTGGCAGAAAAGCTCGGCAGGAAAGCGGACGATTTAAAGCGAGCAAGACGTATCTTTGTCGAAAAACGCTATAAATAGAACCGGCTCTTTTTAAACTTTCATAGACCCAAGGAGATTCGTATAATTTTCCGTTCACAATGCAAACGGAGAATAGAACTATGGGTGTATTTACACACCAATTTTGTTTTTCTTCTCGCCGTACCAATTTTGACATACAATAACGCCTCGAACGATAAACTGTCTAATTGCTATTTGTGAAAATAATTTTTCTTGAATTCGTAAACACACCTATCGATCCTTAGGGCTATGACGATCGAATCACGTCACGTTAACACTAAATCCTCGCTAGAGAGGCAAAAACTTTGACTAAAGTTTTATCGTATACAGTCGCAAGCTCGTAATTATTTCGCCGATGATAACAGTTGTGACAATTGAAAGCGAGGAATACCGAATAATTATTTACCTACAAAATCGATACGTCGTGCTCCCGCGCGAAAGACCCGAACGGGCTTCTCGTCGTCAGATCGCTCGATCGATTAATTGTCGCCTAATAATTATCCTAGGATTCGCGTAATGCAAACTCGCGCTCCGTCGCGCGACAGAGAGGCCGAGGTGTAACTTCCGTTACGTAAAAAAGTAAAGTGAAGGTCGGGCTTCTCTCGCATTGTTGTAGGAACGACCGAAGATCTAAGCTACCGTCATTAAAAGTTCTCCGAAGTCGCGACATTTGCTACGTCGTGCGAATCTCGCGCTTCGAAAAAATGTTATGGCAATTTTAGTCGATACATAAAATTGTAAACATTCGTAATCAATCTGCGGTAACAAATAGAATTTCCCGAAAATGAATCGGTCGTTTTCTGAACGCTTTAAACCTAGAACCTTTGAATTAAGATTATTTCAGAATGAATGTATAGCGCAGTTTGTAAAATATGTATAAAAAAAAGATCGCCTTCAAATGACAATTAATAATGTGATAAGGACGATATTCTATTATTTTCACACACAATATAAAAATCTTTAGAATGCATACTTTCGTAAAAAAACTCTTTTGGTTATTTTAATTTGGAAAAATCATAGACTTACGCTGTTTTCTAAACTGGCCGATTCAGGTGCATCTTCTTATTTAACGCGCATAGGGCAGAAATCACGTCGAAAAGTTCAATGTTGCTATAAGTGTGCGAGTGATAAATAATTCCAGATAAATAATTATTATATGACAGCCAAATATATATAGTTAATAGTATAAAAATAATATTTCAGTACCACTTCCAAAGTGCGATTTGCAAAGTGGAAGTACGACTTCCAGATGTTGGAGTTCCGAAATAGAATGTCCAAAATATAATTTGTACAATGCCAATCAAGTCTAAAATGCTCTGTTCGCGTCCACGTAAACTCTGAGATTACGCTCTCTTATTTTTCTTCGCGTGAAGTTTCGCATCTCGAATTTTATACACAAATCGGAAGATTTTAGATACAGACTGAATTAATTAAGAAAACAAAATTATCAGTGCATTTCCATTCATTCTTGCTTTTCTTGCGCTTTTTCAGTATTACATATTTCTACTAAATTGTTAAGACAGAATCTACAATCCAAAAATATTTCAAAGAACAATCAAATCTGTTTCGTAGATACGTGAATGTATTCTCGAACAGTAAGATTCCTCTTTGGCAAATTATCTATTTTTCAACTTTGCAAAGAAGCCATTTTGCAAAGAAGCTTTTTTTATAGCGATAATACAATTTCATATCAGCGGCAAGAAATTGCTCGAAAAAAGATCAAATTCTGTTTCCTGGCAGAAATTGTTAGCGTAATCTTAATTCTGACCAGAAATTACTAGAGAAGGAATCAAAATGAATTTCCCAGTGAATCGGCGTAAATCTTTCAAAGGTAAATTGGAATTCATTCTCGGTACGAGTGTTCAAACTAGTTCGCTGCAACATAGTTAATTGTTCAATATAACATAGAAATTCTTTATAGAATTCGGACGTCGATCACGTAGCTTTGTACTTTCGCCTGAAAGACGATAATGACGACGATGGTGGTCCCTGATGGTCGAGGGACCAGCTGGGTACGGCTTTGTATCTTCGGGGAAGAAGCCACGAGGGCCCGAAGCAGGTCCTTCTTTCCCGTGTCAGCCGCCCTCCTCAGGAACATAATGCATATCATCCGCGGTCCACATTCACACGTTTCTCTTTCTCTCTCTTTCTTTCTCTCTTGGGTCTCGCACGCGATGGTGGTGGGTGACGCTAGATGGATGGTGATGGATTTAAGTCTTGTGCATGTTTGGTGGTGCTCGGGCCGGCGCCGTTCACGATGTAGCCCGCAGCTTCTCCAACGCGGGCACCAGTGATTCCTCCAGGGAGGGTCCGCAACTCAACCCGCACTCACCGATCCATCTCGCCTTGCCACTCGCATGGGACTGCAACAAGAACAGGCACAACTTCGTAAATTAAGTTACGGATTTGCTTTCTACACAGTAAAAAACATTTTGTACTTGTGTTAAAACCGGTCCTTGTAAAATTTTTATGTTGAATTTTTAACATACCCAAGTGTCAATTTAACATAATGTAATTATGTTATTTGAATATTTTGTGTTAAATTGATATTCAACATTTCTTAGTGCTAAATAACACAATTTCTGAACAAATAACATAAAAATAATGTAGTTTTAAAACGTAAATTCTAAAATAAATGACTAAAATGTACGTGTTAATTTAACATATTATAAATGTTAATTTTACTGAAGAAATATGCTTCCATAATTTGTTACCAAATTGTCAGTGTGTTGTTTTTTTTGTACACGATTTTAACACGTAAAGATATTAAAAAGCCAGAGTAATTACTAAATCATTGCCTGCGTTCAGCAGAAAAAGCAGCTTTGCAACTATTATTAATAGTGAAATTAATATTACAATATCCGGATCCTTGCCTCTCAATTAATCAACAAAAAATTTCATTTCCGTCACAACGGACAGCGAAAAGATTAAGAAGAAAATAAATGATGAAGATAAGTGATAAATTTAATCAACAATTTAATGAAAGAGAAATCTGCGGAAATTAATGCCAGGTCGGGGAAATTTATTGGTTTTTCTCGCAGGAGGGAGGGTCACAGAGCGGATATTTACCATAGTGAGATCACGTTTCCACGCGGTATGGCAACGGCCGTCACAGAGCGGGCACGGTCGTTGCAGGGAGTAGCCGCCGCATTCGCTGCAGTCCAAGGAAACGTGCTCCTCGCTCCACGACACCCCGCATCTGCGCAGAGAACAAGATAACAATAATGAATCGTCGTGCCAATACACACGTGATTATGCTAATAACAGAGGCGCGACGCGGAAGACACCGCGACGCAGCGACGCGATTCGTCGCGGAGAACTCGGTGATCTGCATCGCAAAACTACCGGGAGAACGGTAGGTGTTTCAGGGAAACAAGGTCGTCAGGTTTAGCAATTCGAACGTTCATCATTACGCAAAGATTTGCTCGTTGATACCGCGATAAAGGCTGATATATCGCGAAATTGTACAGTTAAAACGATCGATAAGTATCGGTGAGGTAGCGCAGAATTGTGACGAGAGAATATTGTACAAAATTGTAGATTAATCAAATAGATACGACTTGAGGTGTTTACTGAATAAAGGGATTCGAGGATAAACGGGAGAAATTTTCTGCTGGACGAAAGAATATCTTTTTAGGACACGTCGAATGTTTTTGATCGGTCGAATTACGGCGGGCCACGTTATGAATATTTCACGGAAATGCCGCACGTTGCAACACCGAGGCTGCACACGCCCGATGTAGGGCATCGATTTACCGGAATAACCGCGTCAACCGTCACCAGATAAACACTGGGCATACCTGCTAGCCTCGTTTCTCGCATTCCGCACCGATAACCGTCCCCAAACGTCCGACCCTGTGCGTCCGCGACGATGCGTTTGTAAAGCCGGCTCCAGACGACATGGCCAATGTACGCCAACGTTGGCGAATGCTTTGACTACTAATGCGAGAGGCCAACGTTGGTCTCCTTTGATGTGTTTAAAAAAAAACCGCTCTCATAGCGAATGTCATCCAATGTCGATATTAATAATGCGTTATTCTAATTGGCCACATGGAACTTTATACACATAATAGGGCCAATGTCACATTGGCCAATGTTGGCGTACGTCGTCTGGAGCCGGTTTAACCGAAATTTCAACGGCCGTGGGAAGAATCCCGCCTCTTCCATCGTCGACCTCTCGCGCGTGCCAAAGAGCATAATCATCTCCATTAAGAGGGACATTTCTCTCCCAAATTGGCGAAAGGGAATTAAACGCGTCGCGGCGCGACAAACTGGAGCCGCCGCAGCTCCGGATCGTACCGGATCCCATTGTCCGGACGGCGACACGTCACTCGATAAACACGGTTGCGTAATCCCCCGATCAACTCCCACAGTCCGCCAGATCCGCGTGGCCGATTCGGCGAAGAGCAAAAGCTGACTTACGTAAAGCAGGAGTTCAGCTGAGCGCGCAGTTCCTCGATCGTGAGGATCGTGTCCTGGTACTGGGGATGCGAGCCCTGCAGACCATCGTCCACGCTTCCACACAGGCTGTGATGGGACAACGAGATGTTGCTCCTGTAAACCAAAAACGACGACCCATGTAAATTAGACGACCACACCGAAAAAGAAATCTTTTTTAGTTAAATAAATACATTTGTTTGAAATAGTCTCTTGACTGAAATAAATATTTATTTCACTTAGAAAAATGTTTTATTATATTAAATAAATTATTAAAATAAAGATAAATATCATTATTTTTAAGTTCAAATATGAAACATTTTTAAATAAAAAAAATATTTATTTAAGAATAAAAAATTATTTATTATAATGAAGAGGATCTGTTTTTTTAAAACAAGCACAGCCAAAAACAAAGAAATTGTTTATTACTTCAAATAATCTATGCTTCAATTTCCAAATCTATGCTGTTTTTACATCATTTTTTAAATTTACATAATATTCACTGTTTGATTCAATTAATTAATTCCTTTGCAAGTATTCGAATAAATTATTTTTTAAACCAATTAAAATTTTTTAAAACAACACGTTTTTTTTTCAATGCACCAATTTTGTACTGGCGAATCAATAATGCTCGTTAAATTCGCGGAGCCAATTCCTGTGAGGCTTTTTCGCCTACGGTTTCACCATGGCACGATAAAGACAATCAATAATCTCTATTCTATTCAAATTTATCCAATAAATTTCAATAATGTTTCTTCCTTCTTTTTTTGGCGACTGTTTGTGGCCTCGATTTCGGATACATATGAATGCAGTGAGAAAAAATCAAAGTGATTGATTCATAATTAAAAGGTATTGTTTTAATTTCATGCTTCTAAAAGAAATCGGCCTACTTAATTTGGTAGAGGAGCTCTTAATGCTAATTACATTATAAAAATCTTTCGCAAAGTTTCCGTTACGTAACGCCGACCTCAATGTCTCTCGGGGACTCTATACCCTTCGAGGAGAGGAACGTGGGGGGACAAGAGTCCGCGCAAGAGTCCCGTCCGGCAAATTTAAATATCCACAGGACACGCTCCGTGATTCCCGGAAGTACATAGAAAGAAACGGTTTTGCTGAAGTATCTAAAAAAGTTCAACTAAATATAGATCTGAAGATAATTACGTTGGACCAAAATAATTATGTAGGATGCTCAACCGTGATGATAATGTCGCAAAAAATGTTGACATTCTACACTGAAGAAAAAATATCTTGATACAAAAAAATTTTACTTAACACAAAAAAATTATTTACTCGGTGGGTCCTAATAGCTTATTTAGTGTATTCAATTCTTAAAATTTCTTGATTGAAATATTTACACTTATTATAATTTTTAATTAAATATTTATTTTCTTTTCGTTCTAGAAAATATTTACCGTTAGATTTTTTTTATATTCTAGATAATCAAATTTTTTAATATTAAAAAACAACTTAGTTAAGTTTAATAATATCATTAGGTTATTTATAAAATATTTATTTAAATGTAAAAAAATGTAAAAGTACAAAATAATATACTCTCTTAAGGTAAAACGTATGTATTAATTTAAAACTAAATATTTTTATTTAAATAGAACAAACAAATACTTGTATCAAAAGATATGGTTTTAAGAAAATGTATATTTTCATTTGAACAAATTTTTCTCTCACAATCAGTGTAGCAACTATGTAGCTTGAGCGTCCTACATAATTATCTTGATGGTTCAACGTATTTATTTTCAGATTTGTATCTAGCCAAGTTTTTAGATACTTCAGCAAAACTGTTCTTGTGTGTACGATTCGTCGGGACGGGCATGAGATACGCGAGCAAACCGCCTTGAACCTGCCAGCCGAAGAAAGAGCTCCGCGCACAGCCGGGCCCCGCGATTAACTCGAATGAGCGTGCGCGTATGGTAATCAGGAAGGAAAAAACGCGCTTCTTTCACGTGACGGCGACGTGAACGCACGCGTAATGAGCCCGGCCGCGTTCTCGTGTCTCGGCACGGCCATGCAGAAACGTAGGTAGGCAGGCACGGGGGAACAAAGGCCGGGAACGAAGGTTTTCCTGAATGGACCGTAAATCGCGAAGCGAACACCCAAGACTGTTGGAATTGCGAGACGCTCCTCTCCGCGCCACGCTGATTATACAACTCTCTAATTAAACGGCTCGAGGAAGCAATCCTTTCTCGCACTTTGTGCGAGATGTGCAGCGTAATATTTTTTAATGAAACTATCGTAATCGTATACTCCAGGATGACAAAAACTATCGTAATTTTTGCTGCAATACTTCCGTCGCGGCGTAATAATGATTGTGGGATAATTGGCGGAGTATAGTGATTATCCCCGAAGAGTGTTTCAAATTACGGGGAAAACGACTGCACAATTTTATTTAATTGACGAATTTAATTGGCCGGTAATTTATTGCGATTCCGCATGCATTTCATGCACGCGTAAAAAACACGTTTAAAATGTTTTAATCAAACATGAGAGATTACGAGATAATTGAATTAATAACGCCCAGCTTCTCTCTCGTTCGCTATCGTTCGATTTAGTTCTCCAATTTAATCGCGATTCCTTTATTTTTAGTGGGCACCTTCAATGTTCCCAAAAATTTTAAAGCATTTTTGTAATATAATATTGATGCAAACTTTCGATTGAGACAAGTCCGATCAAAATCGGTGCAGTCATTCCTGAGATCTCATAATCTAT
>NJRP01000153.1:133665-151585 GCA_003063835.1 Aphaenogaster floridana | reverse complement strand
TTAATATTTTTCGAATGAAAAAAATATTCATCCAATTGAAAACAAATTTTCTAAACCTAATAAAATATTTACTGAATTCAAAAGAATACGTTCATTAGTACTATTGGAGAAAACATTTATTGAAATTTAGTAAATTTTTCTCTCAGTGTATTAATACCGCGCCAGTTTCTCGCGGCAGGAAAACTCGCCTAATATCGACGCGTTCCGTAGCAGGAAAACTCGTTCATGCGAGACGATCACGTCGGATATTTGCAAGTACAAGTCGCGGTTGGCCGGCGCGGGTCCAATCCTATGTCCGCGAAAGGATTAGATCGACGACGATTTTACTCACCCGTGGCGGGAGAGGCTCTCGGTGGTGGCTGGTTGCACGGAGGTGACCGACATGTTGCACTGATAAGTGGCTACTGAAACATAAATGAAAAAAATACTTAAAATCGCTGTTGAAGCCGGGAACGGTAACGATCTCTTGATTTCGAATCGACAGACGGTCCTTTTCGAACGAATAAAATTTTTAAATAGTTTAAAACAAATATGCATTTAAGATAAATAAAGTGAGTCTCTCTCTCTCTCTCTCTCTCTCTCGCGTGCGCGCGGAAGTAATTAAAAAAATTTTCCGACGTCACTTTATAAACGAAAATATCGACAAACAAATGAGCCGCAGGAAATCCCCGAAATCCGATAACATCGATAACGAGGGATCTTAAAATATTGACTCACGCAACGGATGCGATACGATCAGGTTACGCATAAAAAAATTACGTCGCAAATCGCCGCCGGAGAGATTTCATTAGAATCGGCGTTATATCAAAGGCCAAGGTTAATAATTATCATTTCGCGTATGGCGTATACGCCTTTCACCGTACTTCAAAGTGCCCAATTCAAACTCCAGGGTATAATATATGCAGCCATAAAAGTTTATTGCAATATCATGGAGTCATTTCCATCCATTCTCCTAAACGACCGTGCGAAAATAACGGGGGAATTACGAGGGAATTATTTCCTACGTGTCCGCTATCTCTGAAATTTAATTCGCAATTAAACCTTCAATTCCGAATATCGGACAATTCCGTGATTGTGCCTCAGGTTTAAACCACCGAGGCCGTATAGATATTATCGTGTAATGCCCGTGTATTAGAGACTTAGCGTGCTTAGATTTAGTGATTTATTAGAGTGCCGTATGTAAGAGCTTAGGATCGTATACGCAATGACGACGAGCGAAGGGCATCGCGAGAGCGGATTTCATCACGATCTCACCTTGGCACGAAACGCTTTTGCTTTCTACGAGAAAGCATATCGACAGGCCGACATACGTGATTTGCGTCTGCGATATTGATGAAGCACTTCAATTTTCGTCGCGCGATTTTCGTCGAAGTGAAAGGCGAATAGACCATTGAATTCGCCTATTGTTCGTTTTACCGACATCGCGATCGGCTGACATCCAGAAAGACAAGTATTTTACGCAATAGAAAGTAAATGTATCATACTCGAAGAATAATACTTTACGACCCACTTCGTTTCTCGGTTCCTATACGGAAAGAACAGTTTTGCTGAAGTACTTAAAAATCTAGCTAGATACAGATCTGAAAATAATTATGTTGGACCATCAAAATATAAATTATGTAGGACGCTCAAGTTGATTGCTAGAATGTCAAAACTTTTTGCAGCATTATCATCATGCTTGAGCGTCCTACATAAATATTTTAACGTTTAAAATAATTTTATGTTTAAAGTGTTTCAACATAATTATTTTCCGATCTGTATTTATCTAAATTTTTAGATGCTTTTTCAGCAAAACCATTCTTTCTCTGCGGGATACCCAGGGATGGGGATTCCCAGGGTGAATCCAAAAAAATTGAAAAATCGACGACGAAAAAAAAATACAGGTATATCCAGTATAACAAATCAGCAGGAGAGTCGTTACAAAATTATAGGTCATTATGAAATAAACAATCCTACGGTCATATAGGTACAAATAGGTAGAGAAAGTCAAGAATTTTTTGACTGACACGTGGAGCTGCTAATGAAACAACTGCCCGATGAAGAGATAATAAACGGCGCCAGCAAGGAGTTCTTTCGACAATGATGTACAGCATAAATAAATAACGTCGCAATCCGCTGTCTGCGTTTGCCATAAATTACAGAATGAAATCATCAGCAGAGGTATTTCTCCATACATACCAAGACAGATACATAATGCAAAATACTTTCTACAGAAATAAATGTCCTACTGCTATTACCATTTTACAATCCTTCATACTTTTTACTTTTCAATTTACATAAAATAGAATTATAATGAAAATATGACAATATATAATTAAATCGCGTGAAAGACCACGTCGCGGTAAACTATTTTTTTTAACGACTCCGCCAGAAAGAATCAATCGCGAAACGGTCTCTCTCAGAGGTCCGGTATTATTTGCAAATATCACGCTATCGATTCGCGTTTCGTTGCGGGTCACATTAAAAGTACACACTGCACCGGATCGATATCTCGCGTCGTCGCCACCTAGTACTACTACGCTGCGCACAAACCGATCGATTTGCATTTGCATTTATTAACCCCCTGGGGAGGGGGGGGACCTCGCCATGACATCGGCGCGTGTTCTGCGTTGGATTCTCGTTAACCGCGATAGCGTAATCATCGATAAAAACCCAGTCATCCTGCGCACGAATTCTCGGCATTCCACGGGACGTTGGATAATCGATACGCCTATGATCGGGCTGGCACGCGAATATCACGGTTGTCACCTTCATACTAGTATTCCGGAAATCAATCTTGAAAAAGAAAATAATTACATAAATGTATGTACCATTTTCGAATTTGCCATTTTTCTTTTCTTGCATTTTTTAAAAAGAGGTCATGAAAATTAAGCCTGCCGCCGGATTTTTCTTTTAAAAACCGGAGGAAACTCCAATTATACATGTGTATACTGTGCGCGCACTTGCATGTGCACTGTGCGTGAATACGCAGTAAAAAACATTTTGTACTTGTGTTAAAATCGATCCTTGTTAAAATTTTTGTGTTAAATTTTTAACATACCCGAGCGTAAATTTAACATAATGTGATTATGTTATTTCAATATTTTGTGTTAAATTGATATTCAACATTTTTTAGTGCTAAAATAACACAATTTATGAATAAGTGAACAAGTAACATAAAAATAACGTAGTTTTAAAACGTAAATTGCAAGATAAATGAATAAAATGTACGTGTTAATTTAACATATTATAAATATTAATTTTATTGAAGGAATATGCTTCCACAATTTGTTTCCAAATTGTGTCAAAGTGTTAGATTTTTGTGTTAATTTTTACATAATATTTGTGTTACTTTCTGACATATTCATCTTGTATCAAATTAACACAAAAATTTTGGTAGACTATTTGGGATAAAATAGTGTTAAAATGTGTTAAATTTAACATATTTTATGTGTTAAATTTAACACAAATTTTCCAACTGTGTATTAATCTGTGTGATCGACCGGAGATTCATTTAAAAAGCCGGAGTCTGCGGCCGAAAACCGGAGAGGTGGCAACCGTGGCTAGTACGCGAACCGAGATTATTTCAATATAATGGCAATAGAACGGATGTGGATAAGCGACCCGCTGGAGCCTACCTCGATAACGCGAGGCAAGGATAATGCCGAACTAGCCGCGGCCGATAAGTTTATCGCGCGCGACGCGATAGTATGAAAGCACGCCTACGTGCTCACGGAACTTTCGCGAAATCGCGGACTGTTTCGCGAAAATCTAAGCGAGCCTTGAGAGCTTATCGGCGAGTCTCTGTTGTATGTAATATATATGCGAATTACGTGACCGGTAGAGACCCATTTTTAGCGGAAATGTTTTCCTCTATGTTTTATTTATTTGTTTCTTTGTACACTGGCGTGTCTTCCCCCTTGGAGTCACTCGCGATACGTTGTACATATTATATTTACGACTCTTATTGTTAACCGTTTTTTCCGCGCAATTACCAATCTCGGGCAGTTATCGTTTTCCTCGTTGAACAAATTACGATCACGCGTAACCGTGATGCGTTCTGTGTAAACAGCGTGATTTGCGGTCACCTAGTCTCGTTAAAAAGCTTCTCGCGAAGACGCAAAAAAGAACTGCGTTTTGCATTTATCCGCCAGCAAAATATTTACGATATTCGCGATAGATTTTCATTATAAATGCAAGAATTAATGAACCTTTTTATTCGGAATTCCCTCAAGATTTTTTTTCGGCTGAGGGACCAGTTGGCAGACTGAACACACGGCTAATCCGGAAAGGCTGGGAACCGCTATTCATTCCGGTACTCGAGAGTAATTTCGGAAAGCAAGTCGTCATACGCAGTTGCGCGTCATTTGAGCGACGTCAAGCCGAGGATCTGATGACAATGACTCAGTGAGTTAAATCGCGAAGGTAACGCAATTTCTCGAGAGATGCGGCGCCAAGACTTCGACGAGCACGCGGATCTTGGAGCGACAGAGAGATACGGTACACTCCTAATGTCCATTTCTACCAATGTAGATTAACTTTAATCTCGGTTTAACTTACTCTTTATCTTTTTTTTAAGTCTAAGAATTAGAGAAAGATTAAAAAAATAAGTTAAACCGAGATTAAAGTTAATCTACATTGGTAGAAATGGACATAAGACGACTTATCCCGAAAAGAAAATCTGCTTTACGCGGAGCATTTTCGAGGATTACTTCGGATTCCAAAGAGTTCCACTTCCGGGAAGTACTACGGAATTTATCAGTTGTGAAAACGGAGATCACATCTGATTACTTCCGAAGGGTTTGCCAGATAATTCCGGCGCGAGGAAGAAACCGACGAGGGAAAGTAATACGCGGGAAAATCGCCCGTTTTCTCGAATTTCCACAAGGATCGAGGCGCGAGCACTGGTGAAGGAAAAAGAAACGCGAATGAAAGACGCCGGATGAAAGGGATATCGTAGAGGATAAAACGAGATCCTCGCAGCCGCGTTCGAACCGCGGGATTAGTAGGTAACACTACTGCGAAAATAGAACTATAAGCCGCAAATATAAAGCTGCGGACTATAAATAACCGGATTATATTAATGCCGGCTCAGCGATATTCCGCCGTATACGTATGCATGCACGTATGTGTATGCGTACTTCGGTCTAATTCTTTCCATTTGCGCACTATTCTCGGAGAGTGGATAATCTCATAAGAAGATTAAGTTATCGCCGGCTAAAGTCCAGTAAACGAATAATAAGCACCTCGCAACGAACGATGATTTTTGCGCGTCGCAACGAAATCTACAAATGACGCATAAATCGTCCAATGTGCGTGACCTTTCAAAGGAAATATTTCGAAATTATTGTTGACTTAATTGCCAAGATTTTTAACCTATAAGCACGCACGTGGGGGTCAAACTGACCCAGACGAAAGCTATGAATTTACTAATCAAAATATTACATAAAGAAATATTTTAAAAAATATAGATTTCTTTTAATTTCTAATGCTCGAAAATTATTATTTTATGTTTAAAACATGTCTCAGTTTATAATTATTTATAAATAAAAATAAAAAATTTTGTTTATACAATTTTGTTTATAAAAAATTAATTAATTCAAATGTCGGTCAAATTGACGTCAATTGACTTACGTCAAAAAAAGTCACGCAAGCACTTACGGGTTAATACCGGGGTTATACAGAAGGCCCTAAAAAATTGTGCATTATTTCTCGCATTTTTTTTTAAAGTCTAGTATAATGTCACGACTATAAATCACTCCGTGCATCTTCCACGACGATGACGATGACGCCTCGGATCGTGGAGCGGATTTCCCGAGGCGGGAGAGGGTGTCCGCGCGAGGCGAGATAAATGACGCCATAACCGTCAACGACGACGTAGATAACGTCGATTCCACGATGTTATGCGACGCCGCTTGCGTCTGGAATTATTTATAACACCCCTCGGAGAAGCCCTTCCGGCGTGTGTCGGCTCGCGATAACGTTTGCGAGACCGGTCGATGTCACTCTTAAGAGACAATATACGGTATATGCGTTTCGGAGCCATCGTGCGGTCTTCGACGAATCTCTATGATCGATTCAGATTTAATCGTCCCGACATCGGGGGATAGAACGAATAATTATTTTCGGAAAATTAATCGTCACAATCTTTTGGGGTAAATAAGAAAATAAGGGGGTAAATAAGATATTAGGGTAAACCCAATAAGATATAGGGACTTCGTTCCAAGACGAACAAAATTGTTGGCGCGTAGTTTGCGGGGTTAAAAAATATATATAAATTCGCAGGAAAAGATTATTAGGCAACCAAGATCCAGCCTCCGAAAGCTTACATGTATATTTTTGTGTTATTTATATATCGGTCTTAGTGTTGCCAGGTTTCCGGTTTTCACCCGGACAGTCCGATTTTCGGAGGGCTTGTCCGGGCGTCTGTATTTATGTATTAAATAGGAAAATGGTCCAACCATGGTGAATGACTTGGAATTGACAGCGGAATAATGATCCATCCTGTATACCAGTGAGCGTAGGATCCTAATTTTCTTTTTTTCTTTTTGCTGAAGATGGCTCCAAATGCAGCCGAAACGTTCAACGTTTGTAACATGTAAATTGTAACTGAATATTTTATATTTGTGAAATTTATGCGCACCAAGTACCACGCCGCACTCTCATTCGCCTAATTTATCTGCGACTTTTATTTAAATAAGAAAAGTTTCTGGGAATGGTAAGCATGTTTTAATGGAACTAAAAAATGTATAGAACAATTTTATATCACCGAAAACGTATCCTATATTGAACGGAAAAATTGGAAAGTAATTTTTTATAACGTAAATATGAGAACTTTCCATATAGATATGCTATTAGCGCATTATTGGCCGATATTTATGGTCATTTACTAATATCCGTGTTAATGAATCCGGAAAATTATAAATCCTTAACGCGCAAAGTACTTCCGTGAAACATGCCCATTTTTCGATATGTGTACACACGAACAGTTACGAACGAATTAGCGGGTAAATAATCTCTGCTAATCTACGGACGTTTCCGTTTCGCAAGTCATCTTCAAGGACTGCGGCTAATTGGTCATGCGCGTCGGGATGGCATAATATTCCTTCGTTAATGATCGCGCTCTAATCAGGATGCTAGCGTACGGGTATTCTTACGAAGGCAAATTATCTTTTAATTTACTTATCTCTAATTAGGATGCAAACACACAAATTCTCAGGAAAAATACGCTACCATTCTAACACTTAAAAGATAAATAAAATTAAAGAATAATTAAAAGAATCGTACTGGGATGCAAACATTACATAACCAATCGTAATCCTTTAATTATTTGGAGAACGGAATTATTCGTGTACGAATTTTTCAATATTTTCGCCAAAATCGCCCGATTGTTTCACCATCGCATTTCCGTCTTTTGCGTTGCGCGACACGATTCCCTTAAAGGCGAGCAGCCGCGAATCCGTTCCCTCTCATGAACAATTAAATCCTAAGATTAGCCCCCGAGACGCGAGCTCTGCGAAACCAGTCCGCGAACCGTTGGCAACCGGCCCGAGAAACGGCTACCCGGTCCACGCGCGCGTATTTTCGTTCCGTTTAGACCCGACAGGAATAGAAGAGGTCGTGAAGGCAATGCAAGTGGCACATACGGTCCGCATTCGCGGATCGTTAAGAGGTCCGGCTTGGTGTCAAGGAGGAACGAGAGCGCGACGTTAATCCGCCGTTTTCTTCCTCAAAAAAGATGAGATCGGCAAAGCATTCGGCGAAATATTTTCGAGTGCAATTCCTCAGTTAGCTAATTCCTTTTCTATTTAGAGCTATACATTAACGTCCATTTCCACCAATGTAGATTAACTTTAATCTCGGTTTAACTTACTCTTTATCTCTTTCTAGTTGTAAGAGTCACGTCCATTTCCACCAATGTAGATTAACTTTAATCTACATTGGTGGAAATGGACTCTTTCTAATTCTTAGAAAAGATAAAGAGAAACTAGAAAAAGATAAAGAGTACGTTAAACCGAGATTAAAGTTAATCTACATTGGTGGAAATGGACATTAGAGAGATAAAAAGTAAGTTAAGCCGAGATTAAAGTTAATTTACATTGGTGAAAACTGGCATAAGACTTAGAATCAAGACTTAGAGTGAAGACTTAGTATAGTCAAAACGTACCGTATTTTTATTTCTTTTAACCCGTAAGTGCTCACGTGACTTTTTTTTATGTAAGTGTTCGCGTGGAGTCACAATTTGACCTACATTTTAATTTATTTTTGATGTATAAACATGTTTAATTTTTATTTATAAATAATTATAAACTGAAACATGTTTTAAACATAAAATAATAATTTTCAAGCATTAGAAATTTAAAAAAATCTATATTTTTAAAAATATTTCTTTATGTATAATATTCTGGTTAGTAAATTCATAGCTTTCGTCTGGGTCAGTTTGACCCCCACGCGCGTGCTTACGAGTTAAGAATGCTACATTACACTCATAACATCCTTATTATTATTGTTGATTATTTGGTCCTCATTATTCCTTTCTATTACTACACATTAATCTATGCCAGAAGATCAGGAAGAAGTTATTAAGAGACGCACGAGAGTCGCGCTTTCTCGTCCAACGTCCGATTTCCTCCAGATGTTTACAAACTAATGGTCGGTGCTCGCCGGTTTCCGTCGTGAGAGGGCAGCCGCTCTCCCGTAAGGTGGAAATCAGGCCAACAACCCACGAGGAGCACGCGGGAGCTGCACGGGATATCGATCGACCCCGGGCTATTCTGGATAACACCCACGCACACACGGATGCGCGTAGGTCGGGCCGGGGTGGAATCAGGTCGGCTGGAAGGAGAGCCCCGTGCGAAAGTGGCTTGTGGTCTTGCACGCCGCCAGCCAGCAGAGAAGGATTCTCTCCCCGAGGACGGCTCTCACAAAGTCGCACGAAAAGAGACAAGCAGCGGGATAAATAATTTAAAAAATAATAATATAATAATAAATAATAATATAATAAATAATAAAAATAGAAAAAGAGCAATGATCCACGAAATTGAGAAAAACTCCTGTGTGATTCTTCCCACCGAGTTGCACGATGGATTATTAATCAGATATTAATTTTAATCATCTCAATCTCTACTCGAGACCGACTCATTATCGGATGGCGAGTCAACTGGTTGTTTTTTTCCCCATTTTACGTAATACCGTCCGAAGGATCGGCGACGGGCGCCTCGTTGCATTCCGATGGACAGAGAGACTGCAACCGTGCAGTTGCAGTTGTGGCAACGAGGGCGAGTCGTTCCGAGCGCTGGAATGTCGCGAAGCGTTAACAGGATTGAGAAATTAAAATTCCGGCCTTAGGAATTCGCGGCCGTGCCGGCGGCATAACGGGTTCCCCCAACGTCGTTTCTTACGGGCGGGACGAGAGAAGTAACGACGAGCAGAAGGACTGACCCCGTTGCGGCCGATAACTGCGCCGTTTATGTTTTGAAAGTGGTATACCCACTTAAACTTAAATTTAATGATTTTGCGAGAGATCGGCGAGATATCCATTTCGATTAATTCTCGAACGGAAGAGGGTCAGTACGAGCCCCGTTATGCTATCGCTTGTTCATCGAATACAATTTTCCCCGTAACATTCTCCTCTAACTCCATTGAACTTTTACTTGAATTCTTGTAGACATAAAGATTTTCCTACTATCTGGTTACGCACGAGACCGCGTATTTTCTTTCGGCTAATTTTATTTCGACTCGATCAGAGGCCGTCTTTTTAACCCTCCGAAGCTGACGTCAAAATCTGTAACACAATTACTGACACAGATTTGTGAGATCCGTTTAATTTATGTTGACTAAAAGGCACTAATTAATTTCAAGGAACCATGACATAACTCGTATAAAAAAGAATACCAAGTTTATTTTATCTAGTGACAAAGAGATTTATAATTGAGTGGGTCTAACAGACCCACACCATCAGCTTCGGAAGGTTAAAGTTTCTTGACATTAGCAATAAGTATCCGGGCGATCACTCGAAAGATCGATCGACGAGTCGACACTCTTACCTTCGTGTTCTGAAAGTTTAATTCGAGGCTTCCTTTTAACCCTTATCCGGGCAACCTATTTTTATACCGCAAACGGGCAAGTAGAAAAAAATTTTTTTTGAAAATATTCAAAAAATATTAGTTATATTAAAAGATTAGAGAGACATTTAAGTGATTAAAGACATTTCCGTGTATAACTTTTGTTTATTTTTTATAAAAATAGTATTAAAATAGACAAAGTCGTCAAATTCCACAAATGTTAAAACTACACACGGAAAGAATGGTTTTGCTGAAAGATCTAAAAATTTGGTCAGATACAGATCTGAAAATAATTTTGTTAGACCATCAAAAGTAACTAAATAGGACGCTCAAAATAATTACTAGAATATTGAAACTTTTAGCAGCATTACCATCATGCTTGAGTGTCCTACTTATTGTTAATTACTTTTGATGGTCTAACAAAATTATTTTCAGATCTGTATTTGACCAAATTTTTAGATATTTCAGCAAAACCGTTCTTCCTGTGTATAACTTTTGTTTAATGCACAAGAAAAGCTGTTTTTGGGTCTAGCTGAACCCTGTTTGCCCGGATAAGGGTTAATCGCGAGAGGTTTGATTATCTACGGCGATCGAGCGGATGTTTTCGGCCGGATTTTCCATGACGCCGGCAAAACGATGCAATACGCGCTTCCGCGGTGCAATCTTCCGGTCGATGGCCGCCAGTTGGGCGCCGAACGAAGAACCCGCGCGTCTCGCACGCGAGAGTATTGATTCTCTTCACGGCTCGCGCTCGTTCGGCTCGCAGGCGACGAGGCAGCGTCGAGGCGCGGCGAAAAAACCCTCGCGCTTGTTATCGCGACGTAATAATCGCAAAATAACGCTACCTTCGGATTGCCGTCCTTCGGGTGCCCCACTGGGTGTTACCCCGATTACTTAACTCCGCTTTGGCAAACTGTCAATGGTAATTTCGTACTACAATCCCACTCGCACGGGAGATACAGCCTTGAACAAAAGTATAAGGCATCTATATTTTTTCATTTATCTGAATGTTAAAAGATTGATTTATGGCACTTGCTGTGAATTATTCTTGGTTTCAAGAACCCTTTAAACTTATGTATTGGTTACCGGCATTATATGTATAATAGGAAACGATACAGGTAAAAGAATTTCAGATAAATGAAAAAAATATAAACAAGAATAAGACTAGGGCCGACAAAATTAAACAAATATGAGACCGATATTGGCGTTTCTCATATTTGTTGAAAAAAATATAGGTGGCCTTATACTTTTGGCCAAGGCTATACACGCGGTCTTGCGACAATATCGCGACGAAGGAGACAACCGACCGTTGCGTATATTATTATTTAAAAAATTCAATTCATTGCGTTCCTTCGCTTCTTGGCGGAAGTGATCGCTTCGTAATCCATCAATCTTCTCGGCGTGAAGCTTTCTATCTTGTAAAATGAATATCGAGGTCCCGATTATGCTCTTCTTTCTCCCCTTTCGCGGCATTTGATTTATTGAAGTTGAAGACGAGCGAGATATTAGCGAGATATTAGCGAAAGTTCGCTTGCAATACCTGACGAGGGGATAGAAATTGTATCGCCATTTATAGCGCGGGACATCTATGTTAACATAAAGGCCCAGACACAATGCTAGGCGATAGGAACAGAAAATAATCACAGGCAATAGATTCCAACCTATCAGAAACCGTGTATCAATGCACTGTCATTAATACACAGTTTCTGATTTCAGGTTGAAATCTATTGCCTGTGGTTATTCTGTTCCTATCGCTATCGCCTAGCATTGTGTCTGGGCCTTAAGGTCCCCGCACAATCAAAAATATAAGGAACAAGGTACATATATTAGCGATTGGGATGAGGAAGAAAGAAGAAAGAAGATTCTTCCTTCTTCCAATATCTGTTCCTTGTTCCTTATATTTTTGATTGTATGGGGGCCTTAAGGTCGAGACACAATGCTAGGCGATAGCGATAGGAACAGAATAACCACAGGCAATAAATTGTTCCTTATATTTTTGATTGTGCGGAGGCTTTTAAGCCTCGTATATCGCATCGAATTCGCGTTGTTATTCTAACGTGGACGGTTTCCCTTTTGCCTGTCATGTCACTTTTTTCTGACAGCAGGCGAACTGGCGCGCGCGCGTGCACAAATTCGCAACGTGAACGTTGTCACTTACTGCGTAATTCGATATTGCGACATAAAGCGTACTCTCTTTCTTTCTCTCTCCATCGGATCTCTGGCTTTCTCGGAACGAAATCGCGGTGAAAGCGTCTCCTCGAGGGTCGACTGCGGATGTATTGGAAGAACGGAATTACGCAGGTTCTCCGCCACGCGAGGAAGAATGCGTGCCGGCTGTAAAAGACGCGCGAAAATATCGCAATATCGAGGAGAAAACTGAAGCTAATCTCGAAGCTAAGCTCGTTAACTTGGCGACACGCATGTTTGTTTTGACGCTCTCGCGGGATTCTCGCACGCTTCTCTCTTTGGAGATTTGGGCGCCGAATTGGCGTTCTTCAATCCTTTCCCTCAAGTATCTAGAGAGTAAAAGACTGACGTTGAGTAAAAGAACGTGTTGACAAATTGATATATTTCATTTTAGCATTATGATTATTAACATATATTTTGAAATAATTAAAATCTTAAACAAAAAAGAATAAAGAGGGAACTTCAGTTATCGATAAAATCTGATTTTGCGAAAAGAATTATTACAATGTATTGTAATAACATTACAATTGTAATAACATTACAATTGTAATAACATTACATTATTACAATATTGTAATATATATTGTAATAAATATATATTGTATATATATATTACAATATTATATATTGTAATATATAATATATATTACAATATTATATATTGTAATAAATACATTGTAACAAATCTTAAATAAAAAAGGATAAAGAAGGGACTTAGTTACCAATAAAATCTGATTTTGCGAAAAGAATTATTATGATACATTATAAATTATTAATAATTCTTAAACAAAAAGCAATAAAGAAGGGACTTAGTTACCGATAAAATCTGATTTTACGAAAAGAATTATTACGATACAAGGTATAATAATTCTTAAACAAAAAGGGATAAAGAACGAACTCGTTAGTTACCGATAAAATCTGATTCTGCGAAAAGAATTATTACAATACATTGTATAATAATTCTTAAACAAAAAGGGATAACGAGGGGAAGAAACTTAGTTAAAAGAATTATAACGATACATTGCGGCAGAGCGTCTACCCAGCGCGTCTATCCTCTCCGCTCCGATTTCGAATGGGTGCCCCTGCGAGCGCACGGTAAAGAAAGGGACCGACGCGTCGGTGGTCGTCCCTAACTCACTCACGCAAGAATCTCGCGCCCAGGCAGGCCGCCGCGTCGATACGCGTCGGTCCGCGCGTTCACTGTCGTTCCCTCTCACTCACTCTCACTCACTCACGCTCCAAAAGGGAGCCGCATGAAATGAATGCTCTGACTTACTCGTCTATTCCTCGGATCGGTAAACTCTCTTGTTAGACCTCGCGCTAGACTTCGGCACAGCTGCAGCACTCTAAACGACGTAGGCGTCGGATGCGTTGCGAAGCAAACTCCTCGGCGCGTCCCTAATAACGGTCGTAACGCAGCGGAAATCGAACGAGGCGTTTCGGAACGTGAATGTCGAAGAGATCGCACAGATACCACACCCCACAGCGTCGCAGATCAAACTGAAACGCCGCCGTCGGGCGGGGTCCTTATATCACCGCGGCGTGGGCCGAGGGGGAGAGGTGGTGGGGGAGACGCGCCGAGAGTGGGGGAAGCGCGGCACGAATTCTTCATCTGCCGACGCGGCGCAGTATGCGCCCGCTCGTGCAGCGAAGCGGTTCTCAACGCGCGGATCCGATACCCGATGTTAACTTTCTCCGAGGTTTCGTCAGGAACTGCGATGGAAATTAAAAATTTTTTTCGCAATTAGTTCTTTATAGGTTTTTTAAGATCTTTATTCTTATCATTAGTATTATGAAATTGATTATCAATTTAATTCAACGTGATATTATATACTATTTCCAGCTCTAGCTAAAAAGATTGCGTTTCAAGTCCGAAAAGTCAACGCGTAGTTGACTGAGCTATGAAGTGTATATAAATTTATACAATAAAAATATTATTAAGCAAAAAAGATCCAGCCCGACCGTAAAGAGTCCATATTTCTATATATTGTGTTGCTCACTTATTCGGTCTATATTTAATTATAACCCAGATAACAGACGATATCCAAAGAATGTCCATAGGATGTTCTAAGAACATTGTAACGTTCTTAGAATGTTCTATGGATATTTTTAGAAGGTTTGTGCTATCTAGGAAATTGTAAAATTTTCTTTGTAATATAAGTAATAAAAGAGAGATTACAACATCCTGTGTTAAGAATCTTATCTGGTGAGAAACCACTGTAAAATGCAGTTTGAATTTTTCTTCTCCTTTCGATAGGCTGAATTTTTTTTAAATTCACTAAGGAGTATCTACACGGAGAAAATTTTATATTAAAAATTACTATGTATGGAGTAGACGTGGACCATTGCTAGAATTATACAAATTTTTACTATGTTGTCACAAATGAGTTTAATAATTATTAATATAATAACATAGTAAAAATTTTTATAATTCGAGCAATGGTCCACGGCTACTGCCATACATAGTAATTTTTAATATAAAATTTTCTCCGTGTAATCGAACGAGTATTGGGAGTTTTAACATGTAGGAAAGTTGAGAAAAGAAACATTACGAGAGCTTATTGAACACGTATTATTTTTTTATACCCGCCGACGCGGAGCTGATGTTCCAGCTCGTTGGTCTTCGAAGTCCGCGGAACGGATATCGAATTATCGATTCCTTTACCGAAGCGAACGACTTTGCGCATCGGTTCTCACGCTGCAGCGGCTTTCTCAAAAGATGATGCCTAGATCCTTTGTGCGATGGGATAGGTATCCTGGGAAAGCTCGCTGGATCATCGCTGAGGCTTCTCGACGAAATATTAGCGATAAGAATGGAACGAGGAAACGTTCGACACCTCCCATATACCGACAATTCTCACCTTTGCACAGTTTGACATTTTCAAATGTCTAGAAAGTGTCGGGACAGATAATTTATAATAGCAGTAATATTTATAGCGAGAATACTAAGGCCGTTGTACGCATTCAAGATGATGGATGAGAAACCGTAGACTTTACGACACGTCGGCAACTTTAACGCAATATCAATTTTGAGTTTATGCCACCATTATAATAAAATTATGAAACACAGCAATTCTCCAGGAAACTCAATTCCACTTGCGTGGGATCGAGTAGAAAGGAAGTTTCTACAGTTTACATTCTGGGAATTGAAAATATAATTTAATCATTAATATTAAATATCTGCCTTAATTACTTCCGTTGTGATTTTTGTTAAGGAAGGATTGATGGAAAATTGATTAAAGAAATTAAATAAAAAATCCCATATAAAATTTGATATTTTACGAGACACCTTGTATAGATACACATGAAAGATGTGTGTACATTCTGCATAAAATAAATTCCGGATTATCTATAACGTAACGCTGATGAAAGACAGAAGCTTCGATCGCGGATGTCAGTACTCGGCTCCGGAATGTTGTCGGATCAACTGGATGACGCACGAAACAAATATCAATGATCTACTATCTCGAGTTGTTATACGCTATAATTTGTCGAATCTTCTCGAGCGTACTTGCCAACGATTTGCGATAATGGTCGATTTTGTAATTTACCCGCGTGCGCATTAAACGCGTCAAGACAATGTTCGCGCGACCATGGCGCATTTAAAGTTTTAAAATAGTTTTAAAACCGATCTCTCTCTCTCTCTCTCTCTCTCTCTCTTTAGGTTCCTCTTTCTGTGTCTCACATACATATAATTATTGTGGTTCGCTTTAGATATGAGACCGTGCCTAACGTTCTTAAACGCCACTAATATTCCTCCTACACGCGATAAGATAAGCGTTTTTTCCGCCATACCCATTACGGGATCTGTGGCTAATTGCAAAGGGAATTGCGCGACTGTTGACTACACGTGGCGTTAAAAGATAGCTTCAAAAATAAACGCAGAGGGAAAAAAGGGATTTTCCTCCTACGATCAGCGGTATCTCTTCTTTCCTCGTATTTAATAAATTAAATGGCATACACGTATGTCGATGCTACGAGGTTTCGACCGACGCATATAATGATTTTCCGTGGAAAAGGTTACGGGTCTGTTATAATGCGACCGTTAAAAATATTCATTTCCCTGTGAATTTCCCGAGTTCCCATGCCCTCTACACTTTGTCAATGACTCCCGGGGTTTTTCAACTCGGCAAAGAGTAAAGGGCGTGCAGAGTACATCGAGGAAGTAGAATCTCGTGAAATTTTTATCTACAACTCTAACGACCGTTACGCCCACGATCTATAATTCGCAGTGAACAATCGTGCGGAATCTCCTTTTTATGAAATTTCCATTTGTGAACTTCCTATAATAGAAACTCGTAACTTCCATTATTCATGAATCGAGTCTAGTCGTACAAGTCGCGAATCAGAATGTCACACGTTGATTAAAAATTAGTTTTTTGCAGTCGCGAAAGAAAGTGTCATGGAAGTTTGATTAACAACTACACTTATACATTAATTATCTTTCTCAACTTTCAAAACAAGAGAAATGTCAATCTAATGGCAAGGGCGTCCACAGGGGAAGAGGGGCCAAGAGGGGCATTTGCCCCCACCCCCCTCCTGGAACTAGCAAAAATTTAAGTATTTGCTCTTCCTTTGAACAAAGGAAGGGCAAGTTGTGCTAATCTTGCAAATTTCTAATCCATAGGATTAGATGATATTTTTCAACAAAAGGTATATAAATTTCAAATTATAAATATTCTAATTCTGGAGGTAATATTTTGAATCATGCCTCTCCTGGAAAAAATCCTCTAATAACAATCGAGTGGCAATCGCGAAAAGCACGTGCTCCTCTGAAATGCGATCGGGCCATTTCGGTGCGCTCTTCGAGATAATGCAATCCTCGATGACACCTAGTGTAACTTTGCACCGCGGTGATAACAACTCAACGTCGCCGAGAATTGATATACTACATTGTTCGGCACTCCCGATAATTCCATCGATCGATCTCGAGCTGTGCAAGAACGGTGACACATTCTCGCTCCGTATATAAAATTCGAACTTTCCTCGTGGTTATTACACACGTGGACCGATTACACACAGAGAACCGGTTGCGAGCAGTGCCGCATTAACCTATTTTGCGCCCATTGGGCTGAAATATTTCGATCGCTCTTTTATAAGATGTGATGTCACCTGGTTAACATTTTTTTTTCAGGAATTATATTAGATCAAAAATTGCTAAAATTATTATTATTATCATTTATATATTTCATGACCTTAACTCATTATCAAGTGCCCATCAAAATTTTACAAAATTTATAATTTTAAAAATTAATTTTCTCAAGACTTTGTTTTAAGAAATCCTTTATTTATTTCGGCTGAAGTACAAAAATAACAAAAAATATAACAAAAATACAAAAATTGAAGGATATAATAAGTAGATTAAGGTAAAATGCTTTTCTTCTACATTTTAATACAGAAAATTCACCGATAATATCATCGTAATTTAAGTTCGTAGTAACATCGGATTCAATATGAAGAACAGAAAGAAAATTTAATTTTTCTTGTCGCATAGTTCCTTATGTAGGTAGTTCTACAGCGTAGATAGTTCTTTATGTTCCTCTTCATGGTGAAAAAACTACGTTCTGCTGTGTAGTTAGTGCTTCCGTCTCCGATATATAAGCACAATCAAAATACGATATTACCCATACAGCACAGAACCTTGCAAATACATTGCAGCAACGTTGCAATCTTGCAAGTTGCAATGTAAT
>NJRP01000153.1:35450-108938 GCA_003063835.1 Aphaenogaster floridana | reverse complement strand
TTTTCGGGTTGGCATGGAAAGGAGGAAATCTTATAGATGCTTATTAGCATCAGTATATCATTAAATTGATTTTCAATTTAATGTTGTGATATTCGAGAGCTGCGTTTCAAGACCGATAGTAACGGCGCGCAGTTTATAGAAAAGTCACACATTAATATTATTGGAGCACTAAGATCCGCTATGACCAACATTGGCCTATCTCTCGACTTAATATCTTTTGTTACTGCATGTATATGTATATCTAGCTCTAGGGATATAAGTTTCATTTTGGGAGCGTTAACAATAAATCTCGGCGCGGGGGAGCTCGGGCCGTGTTTTATGAGATAAGAGCATAAACACGGATGAGCGTAAATCAGACGGACGTGCGGGGCGGATAAAGTTGGTAAGTTTTTTAATGCGCCATTTCAGGAATCACAAAGCCGCCGGTAAATACACTCGGCTCATGGATCCGCGCCGTGGTGAGATTCGCAGAATAAAAGGCCAAAATAAAAACGAGTCAGAAGAAGAAAAAGAGAGGGAAGGAAGGAAGAGCGAGATATAGGAGGACGTTGGTTTTTGCGACTCTCTCACCGTCTGCATTCCACGATGCAGGCAACAACCTCGCGAATACACCGTTCGCACGCGCGAATGTATGGAAACATAGAAAAAACGCAATGATTCGGACCTATAGTAAAACAAAGACAATGATATACTATTGATATATGTAGATACGTGCGTCTTTCGCTCTATTATCTTAAAATTTTTTTACGAATAATTTGACTTCGGTTACTCATGAAATTCTGCATATAATATCAATGTCGATTAACTTTTATTTCGGTTTAACTTACTCTTTATCTGTTTCTAATTCTAAGAACTAGAAAACTTTAACTCATTGTCAGTTTCTAGTTCTAATTCTAGTCTAATTCTAGTTCTTAGAATTAGAAAAAGATAAAAAGTAAGCTAAACCGAGATTAAAGTTAATCTACATTGGTAGAAATGGACATTAAAGGTTCTACAAAATCTTTCTATTGGAGGGAAAAAGTAGGCGCGTAGAACACAAATTTTTATACACGGTTTGTATATATATTATATTATAGAAATATATATACAAATATTTCTAAAAATGTATACATAATATTTCTAAATAATCTCTCTTTGGAATTTTTAAAATGCTTTGTTTTAAATGAATTGGTTTGAATGACGGATGGATACAAAAAATACATAATATTTACAATCTAATCTCTGGAATTTCCGAAACGCTTAGTCAATTTCAGTATATGTGTAATATGATAATACTGATAATATTCAACATAAAATAGATACACAATGAATAACTAATCCGAAAATATAAGAAAAACACGTCATTATAATTACTGAGAAGAATTAAAAAATAAAGATGCCGATTTATGCGATAATGGACTTATCCTGTAGACGGAATTCACTATAAATCTCGTAAGATCAATATAAATGGATACAACGTCGATGCATATATCACACACACGCGCGCGCGTGACAAGTGTTCCAAGTCCGCGAAGCGCCATTTAATCTGCGTAATGCACTCGCAAGGTTGCAGTAAAATGCATATTCCTCAGACGCCAGAGGCAAACGCAATAAAAAGCCCGCGAACGCGACATTTTCCAAGAAAGCGGACACGATACCGCTCATTACAAATTTCTCATCCTTTCCGTGAAAAGATAAATCGACCGTGTGGGAATTACACGACGGTAACCCGAGACTATTTGTACACGCGGAAAAATATTTGCCATTAAGATCGGCTCTTTTTATGTATTTTCAACGAGAGACGGACGCGCGAGTCGTCCGGTGAAATCATGAAGCAGAAAACGAGATGAGATCATTTAAGCGTTGTATAAAACATTTTTCTCTTACCTTGAAGAAGACAAATATATATAAAATTTTATCGAAATGTATATCGAGGTTTTATATACACAGGGTGACCCATTTTAATCTATAAATCAAAATCTCTTGAAATGACGTTGAGTTAAAAAAAAATTGAAACATATAATGTGTTGAAGGGGTTCGAAGGGGTCGTTAGAACATCGCAGAAAAAATTTGATAGAGGAGTCTTGGAGATTTCAAGGTCATCTTTGTTTTTTTTAAATGAAACTATATGATTTTTTGACAACTCATATTTTAATACTAATTTATGGATTAAAATGGATCACCTGTATATCTTAGCTATAATATATCTTATTTTATAGGAAATACTGTTGTGTGTGAAAAAGCAAGATAAGTTTTGCGATTTACTTGAGAATTTTGTCGAACTTCTGCTGTTCGTAACAGTAATTGAGAAAGTTCGGATACTTCAGACACATTGATGAAGTATTATCGTCAGTCACGATAATCTTTTGCGAAACTACACAATAGGATATTGCGATACGGTAGGAAAAAGAGCAGAAGTAGGAACAAATATTGTGATCCTGAACAGGACAGAAGATTCCTAGAAGAGAAGGGAGATTGTTGAATAAAAGTACGAAATGCCGAATGTCAGATTTCCGTAAAACATGAAAAAAGTCGCAGTATAGGAGCAAATAGCACAGAGCCAATCCGTTCCCATGCGAAAACAAGTCCTCGACCTCCCAAGGCCACTCTGCAGGTTCCAAGTTCAATTACCAAGCCGCCGACCTTCCCGGAAAGCATAGGGCAGAAGAAGAAGAAGAAGAAAAAGATGAGGAACGAGATTCGCAAATGGCGATGCAATTCTCCGGTATTCGTGATCCGCATAAGATCCTTGGATCTCGCCCTTTTCAGGATCGGTCAAAGCGAAATGAATTCTTTTGTTACAGAATCTTTATTTATTGAAACAGACATTCAAAAATCTATGATAAAAATATTTTCTACGCAGAGATATAGATTTAATTATAATGAGGGAATTTGAATAGATCAGATTGACAGAAGTTGATGGGAAATTATTTAAACATTTCAATCGCTTGAAGCTGTTATAAATTTGAGACGTAAAGCAGGAAGAGGATCCGAGAATGCTGATGTTATTCTGCATGGAGAATGCACATGAGACGCGTAAAACCTTGCGTGAGGTCCTTGGCGTTTTACTTCCGACGTTTCAAAGTGCACGGCACCGAATTCCCTGGCGAGGGCTCCGATCGTTGTTGCAATGCGTCAATAAAAGCATTGAACAATTTTTAATATTTCGTATGTCAATAAATCACTATCCGCGCATGCTGAGTGCAAATAAATTAAATATATTGACCGAAAACCTAATAAACATATTAAAGTATAATAGACACACCGTCGACATATATGCAACACGATAAATTGGATTGAACAATTCGAAATAATTCGATTAATTTTAGACCAGATGCTAATTAATAATTTCACTATGCCATTAGTTTTACATCTGTTTTCCTGTAAATATAGTTGGCAAATTTTCGCGTAATCGTAGACAAATTCTGCATCATGCATCTGCCTTGCATCTCGTGTCGCGCGTTCACGTCACAAGCTTTAATTCCTGTCGTCCGCGATCGAGACAATAAATCGCGACCTTGAAACGCTTTTCCCGACTAATTCGATTAAGGTATATTGGATTAATGAGCAGCGAGCGATAAGTCGTACGACGCACCGAGTGTCGATGCACCTCTCGTACGCGCTTGCGAATTACATCGCGAGATACGATTTCGCGAGTATATCTTGTGAGTATATTTTGCCTGTAATATCTATTCGCTTCTCTTAATTTACCAAAAGATTATCTTCTCGATTCAACTTATATATAAACATATATATAAACACTTTATTAATTATCTTTCAGTATATTTTACCAAAAAACTTAATATTCATTGATTTATCGCAGTATTTTTTTCATGAATCCATAATACTCGAAATGTCATATGTCATGTTAGACATTAAATGATTAAAAAAATAAAACAATGAAGGCAAATGAGAGTCAAATGCAGATAACGATGCGCAAATTTAACAATTAAATTAAAATATATAATACAATTAAATTTGGACGTTTCGGTTCATTTTTTAGCTATTCTCAACATAATCACGAGTCTGAAAATATTAAGTTCACTTATACTCCATGTGGTGTAAACATTAAATGATTGTTGCAAAGTTAAAACCAAGCTCGGTAAAACATGCGAAAATATTCGATTTTTACTCATGTTTAGGCATGATTCACATTACTATTCTATTTATAATGATTCACATATATATGTATACCTACATCCCTTCTAGTTTAATCGAAATAATATCGTTGGTAATATTGCGATAGGAAGAACCTCGTAATTGTAGTCAATGCCAACCCGCACGAACAATGTTTCGTTGGAGTTTTTCGCCATATTGATTATGTAATTTTTCCATAAATATAGTAATTATATGTACTGTTCTATTACGGTCGACCTTAATGATCGACTTGAGACGAAAATTGTCAGGATCGTCATATGACTTCATTTGTGTTCGTCGGAAGAGAGCTTCATCCAAATTGTTTTCTTCATCTCTCAAATTTGATTTATTAATTTAATTCATAATCCCGTGTTATTCACTTTCTAATGAACCTATCCAAATTTAATTTATAATCTAATCAGAGTTAGAAAAAAATCGCCAGCGGTTCGAAAAGAGAAAAACGGCTTTTTCCTTAAATATCTTAATACATTTACAAATTAAATTCAGATAGAGATTATAAATTACAAACGATATATGCTCCTTCCAGTGGCTAAAACATTGTCTTCGCATTGTCAGTCGCATTGTTCTTCGAGATTCGCGTGTATTCGACAGGCAGCGGCGGTCGAGAAAGATTGTTCGTCCAGTAATTGCCATACCGCACGAACAGGAAAGTAAATAAATGATCCGTACCATTGCGTGCCGCGACCTTATATTTTATTTAACAAGGCAAGAGGAACTACGCGTTATCCGGCGTCTTGACCTCGCTCCTCCGATTCGTTGAATTTTCCCGAAGGCGTTCTTGCCTCGTCGATCTAGATATTTATTACGACGCACTCGCTTTTCCGTCAACGATGGGCCTTCCGCAGCTTGTTAAGGGGCTGCGTTGAATATTCCATTCTCGATCGAGCACAGAGTCGTGCACGAACCGTACACTACTCCCGCATACTTTGGTTTTATGAGAAATTTATGCGGGACGTCTCGCCGCTACCGCATTATCTTTCCATCAATAGAAAATTCACGATGATAATATTTATACGACTTATCGATGAAAATTACATGCTCACAAATTTTTTATGATGATACAAGGACAAGCTGACTCCCTGTCGGCCTCTTCGATTATTCGATTAACTCGGATAGTTCCTTAGATGCTCATATTTCCAATTACTGGTTTAAGGACAATAAAGGAAATTATGTAAAATTATATAAACATGCGGAAATGAACGCGACCTTGAGCGATTATTAAATAAATTTTCCTGCGAGCTTGCGTGCAAGCCAATGCAATTTGTGAACTGTGATATAATCGCGAGCACATGGATCTATAAAGTTATTACACTACAGGAATTATCTAACGACCGAACATTCTATAAAATATTTAATCCCCGTTGATATATGTACGACAGCACTTAATTTTAATTCTGTGTTAAAGGTAAAGTAATTAACGTTCTTTCCATATTCAAAATTCTGTCAAATCATCCCTCTAAGGAAGCAAATATTAAATGAATTTTTATTCTAACAAATTTTTTAATACTAAAATTACGTAAAGCGTCAAATTTTGCTGTACTTCTTTCAGTCTAACGAGTTCTTTTGGCCAACAATTTGATTTTGTCTTAAGAAATATATCAAGATCTCAAGTATACAAATTTGTATAATAATGGCTCCACAGCGCAATTTCGCGAGCGAATAAGTCAAAATTGGCAACAATTTGCTTCAGCGAGTCATCGAGAGTGGTGAGGCGGAACTAAACGAGAGCAAACTGAAGGAGCTCAAGCAGAGCGGTAGTAATCTTCCTACGAATATTAAAAAAAAACAAGATACTTCAAGACACCAAGGTCATAGGTCCTGCGTGACGTTACGCTATCGATTAGTCAGGAAGTTTCTTCGATTTTCACTGCATGCGCGTTCAAAATAGAGATTCCGGTCGCGTCTTCGCTCTGATTCGCTTAGCTTCATGATTTCATCATTCATCATATGTAAATCACTTTTGCAGCGCGTGCATTGCCCCAATAAACGCAGCAAATTTCTGTCCCATCTGCGTGATTTATCTCGCGTGTTGAAGTTCAGAGTTGCGCGCATGTTCGAAGCCCAGACCAGCGGCATTGTATCGTAGAAATTATCGGTCTGACGACTCGTTTCTTGATATGCCACAATCTCTCCCGATTTCTCATTTCTCGTTCTTCAAGCCAAATTTCTCCTTAAATAACTTCGCTTTAGTAACAAACAGAAAATAAGGCACGAACATTACTGTGAACACATTAACACAAATATAAATATATATATCTAATATATCTATATATCAATTCCCCTTTTCCCAAGTATTTTTTTCACGAGTCTTATTTCAAGTCTCTATTTGCATTTGTGAAATGCATATTTCATAACTTAAAAACTTATGTGAATTTCGTTGTAAGATTTGATAATTATTTATATTTAATCTTAAAACATATATACTTATATATATATTTTTTATAGTAACATAATTTAATTAAAAATAAAAAGATAATTTCCGCGCAAAATTAAAAAAAACATGTATATATATATACACAGTTGAACCTCGCTAACTCAAACCTCGAACTCGAAAACCTCTATAATTCGAATTGTTTTTATTCCCTTGAAAAAACCTCTATAATCGAAAAGAACCTCTGTAACTCGAAGAAAACCTCTATAAGTCGAAGAAAAATAGGAGATTAACTCGAAGTATTTTTCTAGTGTTAGTTTACCTCTGTAACTCGAATTGTTTCGAGGTATAGAGGTTAATATTATAAATTGACCTCTATATCTCGAAGTTTGATCAATAAAACCTCTATAACTCAAAGTAAAAAGATTTAGCATCAGCTTCTTTCTTTTTCTTTCTTCTTTCTCTGTCCGTTTGCTAAAACAATGCATATACAACTGACAAAATAATAAATAGTCCTTGAATAGTTAGTTTGTTTTTTGTATTTATTTATTTCCCTTTAGACTGGTTACTTGACATTATTGTTTATCTAATATGACTTCTGTAATGACTTTTCACTGTTGCTGACTTTAATTTATTCAACCGTTACTCGTCGAGATATTCAGATGTGCTTCTTAACACGTAAAAATCTCTATAAGTCGAATTTTTTTTCATACCTCTCTAACTCGAAACTCGAATTATTTTCTGTTCCCTTGAGATTCGAGTTAGCGAGGTTCGACTGTATATATATATATATAGTCAGAATTTTACGAAAATGAGTCAAAGTTATAATTACAGATATTTTTATGAAATATTTAATGGTTTAAATAGTATAACTCATTTCTGATAAGTTACCATTATATTAGAATTATACTATGAAGTATGCAGTATAATTACAAAAACCATGTTTTTGGTAAGCACATCAGTATAATTTGACCTGTACTGTATAACACAGTTGTACTGTATTTACACCCGATATATTGTTAGGGTAATTGCCGTAAAATTAAAGAAATGTCAATGCTAAAACTTAAAACGTGATTTTCTCAGATTACTGAATTTTGACTTATACTTGTTTACCCACACATCACAGATATATACATATATATGCCATATGTACGTCACATTTATACAATATTACTATATAACTTCCTGTCATTATTCTGAACTTCATAAATTCTGACATGAAATGTCAGTTGTTCGTTTATCGCTCAAATGTTCTTTATCGATATGAATACGCGTGACAACTGCCAAAAATGATTGACCGGTGTTCTGCATCGACATCACGTACTCAGTATCTCTGAGTTATCAACGCTCATTAAGTTATTATCGAGCGAAGAGCATGGGAAAAGAAATTTGTTGCCGCGGAACGCGGCCACCTTTCGCGCCTTATCAGATAAACGATTTCGCAGCGCGCACGTTTCACGCGTGTGCCATTGCGAAATTCGAGGTCGACGATGACGAGCGCGATCGTACCAGCGAGCTTGCAACAAAAAGAACTTTTCCGAATGCGCTCATTACTTATCTGATATTTCAGCGGAGTTCAAACACCTGAGATAAGAGTCGTAAAGTGCCGGGGATCTTTTTCTTTTTTATTAACGACCTGCGAACCGTCGACAGAGAGAGAGAGAGAGAGAGATGAACAGAGATCGAACAGAGGCTTTCGTAACGCAAATCGCAAAGATTCGCATTTTCAATATCGATTACGTCAACGATTGTTAGTATAATTCTTTACGCAGAAGGATTAAAATAAATGCTGCAAATGCGTGCGACGATGTGCGCAAGAAGTTCTCATTGTCAATAAGGGTCAAATGTATTCATTCTAAATTTGTTAATCAGTGTAATGTATTTAATTTATCGAGTTCCATATAAAATTTCAATTAAATTTCAATTAAATCTGCTTCATTTAGACAAACATTCAGTCACACAAAATTTTAAATGTAACTCTTAAACAAAAATAAATGCATGTATACGCAATATTTCTACATAACATTTTTTCAGAATTGACAATGTGTCGTTCGCTTGAGTCTGAACCCAAGTAAAGGTTAAAAAAATTTGCCATTCAAACAATATCCGGCAATGATAACGCACCTTATTGGAATATTCAAGGTGGAAGTGCAGGTTAAAATAAGCGCGTGAAGCGGAGTAATTGTTCGGACAAACCAAAGATCGTCTCGTACCTGGAAGTGGCTATTTTTAGACGAGACTCAATTTATTCGTTGCTAAATATAAGTTTAATTTATTAGTGCGCCATAAAGTCGACATATGGTAGCGTACGATGCATATTTCGCCGTAAACACAGTTGAACCAGTAAACACGATGACACTGCTACTATTTTCTTAACGCAGCTTTTCTCAAAGCGTCGCGAGCCGGATTGCACCGGCGGCAAGTCAGGTGGTTTCGCATCGAAGGCAAACAGATCTCAGGACCATCTGGCGTCTGAGAAAATGGTCGACACACAACGAAGTCCATATAAACGATAAATTAACAAATTGTGAATTACGCCCGTTACCGTTTTTAAAAATAGACAACAAAAGCGGAATTTATATATTAACTAGCATTTAAACGGCGATCGATTTAAATCTGCAGTTTCGAATCTTTAATCAAGATATTTAAGATGAAGATTTGATAAGCGACCGAGTTAATTTTCCACCAAATCTTTCGTAAGGAGAGAGAGAGAGAGAGAGAGAGAGAAGGAGAGAGAGAAAGAGAGAGAGAGAGAGAGAGAGGAGAGAGAGAGAGAGAAGGAGAGAGAGAGAGAGAGAGAGAGAGAGAGAGAGAGAGAGAAAGGAAGAGAGAGAGAGAGAGAGTCCTATTTTTATTAGGTCATTATAAGCAAAAAGAACGGAGTAAATAACACGTTGCATATTCAAAAAACGAGCATATTTGTATTATTGAGATCAAATATAAAATTTATTCGAGATCAGCGATAAGACGTATTTATTGCTATAGGATTACGCAATACATAAGCGCGCGCATTCTTCGCAAAGTGGTTTCACGTATGCAGTCCGAGTTATCAGCAATTCTATCAAGAATGTTTTTGAGCGTAAACTGCTTAGCTAATAAAAGATGCACGACATACAACACCGATGCTAAAAATAGCCGCTCTACCGTGTACGGTGTTTTTTTTTCGGTCAGGACGAGCTTCGCGCAGGCGAATCAGGATAAACCGCAATAAGAACATTCATCGAGATTCCTCGACGGTTAACGATCCAGGTTCTTCTTCTTTAGATCAAGCTGAAGTAAAATTTTGAGCGAATTCGCCATTTTTCAATATACTTTCTTTAAATTCTATAGAGAATTTGCCTTACGAAATATATTAAATACGCTTTCTTCAAATTTTATACAGTAAACTAGCTTTTTCGCCCGCGTGGGCGAAAAAGCACTTCCTTTATATTTCACATAGAGAATGAATAGAGAATCAGTTCTAACATTACAGGGACGTAAATTTTATCATCACAAACTTATTCTCTCTCACTCTCTCCCTCCCTCCCACCCCCTCTCTCCGTCTCTCTCCCCTCTCTCTATCTTTCCCCCCTCTCTTTCTCTTTCCCCCTCCAGGGTGCTTCATAACATCTCCGAAACACAATTTTATTTTACTTTAATTTATTTTATTTTAGTTTAATTTAATTTAATTTTAACAATTCCGGTCCAACAATGAAAGAGGAGTTCGCGGACAGACAGACAGACAGTTTTGAAACACCCTGTATTTCTAAATCGAACCCCATGGCAGCATTCCCCGCAAAATTTTGACACCTGTTGCAAGAAAATCGGTCCACTAATGAAAGAGTAGTTCGCGGACAGACAGACAGACAGACAGAAATTAGGGACTTATATATATGTATGATTACTGTAACTTTATACGTGTAATATAATAATACTAAAAAATGTAATGATGATGAAAACGTACTGATAAAAATCTCTTTTTGAATTTTTGTACGTTACAAATACACTCTCTATATATGTTATTTACATTACAATATATTTAATTATTCTCTCCCTATTTACATATTACATTATATTTAATTATTCTTTAAATATTCTTTCAAACTACATCGTTGGTCTTTTCAAGATCAAGTCGTAAAAACTTCATTAAATAATAAATATTAATTATATAACTTGGAGAATCGACGAGGGCACATTATAAATTAAAATCCGTAGAGTCTGCTGCGAAGACCGGTGGCCACGAAATCGATATCTTACCACACGTGGGATCGAGTTGCTTGGGAAACGGCACATGTCAATCACGTGAATGCATTTTACCGCTTGTCAAAGCGCCATTCAGGTTGTGACTCCTATTGGAGAGAAGGTTAGGCACTTGCCCACTTCCTTCGTTTAAGGAAATTGCTTATTCTCGCGCTCGTGCGTGTGCGTGTGGTGTATACATATGTATTATTCGCGTAATTTCTATTACATAGAGGAGGGCCCGGTTGTAAATAGGCCATCTTAATAAAGAATTGTTTGAACTCCGCCGACAAGCTTAGTTGACGGACGATCCCTTAATAAACATTTCAAGAACTTCGAAACACGTAATCCAATATCCTAGTCTCTTAATGCTCTGTCTAGAATTAGTACTGTAAAAAAATTATACGACATAGATCACTCGTCGTCGTATGTTTTCGACATATACTTATAAAATATATACTGCTGATATTGTTTGAAAAGTGAAGCAAACACTAGAGTGCAGACATATCATGTTCTCTCACTCGGCATAGAAGCATTAAGCGACATGCGCATGTGCACAATAACAAATTATAAACACCATTATAAACACTCCAATCGCACAACGACGAATGCTTCTATGACGAGAAAGAGGGAAATATATTTTTACTCACTTTCTTGGCTTCACTCTCACCATGCTCCAACCCATTGTTCGGATCGGGAATCAGCAGTATATACTTTATAGGTATATGGTTTTCGACGATGAGAGAAGGATAAAGAAAATAACTTGTTAAAGTTCCTGACTACTCCCCCCTCTCTCTCTCTCTCTTTCGCCACTACTATTTTAAATTGTGACGTTAGTAGCGAGAAAACACACAAAATAAAAATTCTTGCAAAATATATTCAAATAGAAATATTTTTCAATTTTACAACTTTACAATTATTTTACAACATTTGTAATCGATAGAATAGACTTATAAAATATAAAACCGAAAACTATCTTTTGGTTTCGGGTAGGAATTAAATCATATTTATTTGTATATATCATATTAATTTGACAGTTGTCATAGCTGTGAACATAGCTTATTTCGTTTTTGTGGTTATGTATAATTCATTTCTAGATATATGGTTATTTATCAATTAACAGAACAAAAGGAAAGTTTCCGGTATATTTTACAAGTCTGGGGTTCTATCGATTGTAAATATTGTTTTGTTGAAACATATTTCCATTTTAATACATTTTGCAAGAATTTTTATTGTGTATTTTTTCGCTTTTAACGTCACAATCTGAGATAGTAGTGGTAAGTGAACAGGAGTCTTAATAAATTTCGTTACGTATGAGGTGTGAAAAAAATAAAAAATTATAATAGGCAAAGTTGAACGCAAACTGCGATGAATGGATCACGAGTTGTCTCCTGAAGACGTGCGTCGTCACTTGAAAAAACAATTTACGTATTGACTACATAAATTGGATTTACGTAGGACTTTACGTAGGAAAACCTCAAGAAAAGCCTCCATTATTCGCTTCGCTAAGTGCGTAACGAGATAAAAGCGAATTTATTACGGTTCGCTCGTGACGATCGTGTCGGATGAATATTCCGGAATGAGGAAGGCGAAACGAATGAGGCAAACAATTGGGTCGCATAAATAAAGATACATACAAACCCTGTTAACAGAAGGCAGATACAACAGAAGGCTACTACGTCTTTCGAAGGAAAATCGTGATGCGACAGCGATTGGGGGAGCGCTAAATAAAGATTTAATAGAGCAAGAAGTAAAAGTGTGTCCACATTAGTAACCGTCCCGAGAGATCGTCACGAGAGCTCGTCGCTTGCCCGATATGTGCACGACGCATATATAAAATACGAGAAAGAAAAGAGAGAGCAATTTGCATTTTCTATGACATATCGTGTCTCCGGAGAAAGATGACCATAAAAACGTTGGAGATTTCCCCCTTTTTCAAGTCGGATTTCGATAAATTTGACATTTTAGATCTCTCGTTTCTGGAGAGAGTGAGACTTCTATATGCATAATTTTGCCGATTCATCTCGCCAATTGCGATAAAGGAAGCGCGAAATTCCAGCGCCGATCGTAAAATGATATCTCAATTATACTGAAGATGATATGTGAGATTAACAGCAACGTATCACGAGCCGCAGAAGTTGCTATTATCTTTCAAGCCGCTCTGTTGTAAACTGACGGGATTATTACACAATTCGCTGCGTAAATGTCACTCCATATCGCCGGCACACCCGTACCCGCACATGCAAACGAACGCCTGATATAGAAAACAATATACGTTGTTGGTAATAAATAAGATGAAGAAGAGCGATGGCTTCCTCGACGGGGTTATCAGACCCCCAGTGAGTCGCCGGTATGTTTTCGTCACACTTATCTCCCCCGCTCAAGACAACAGGGATTGTTATTGACATTGCAATCTCGACGTCGCGCGCACACGACTCCGTTTAAATCGCATAACGAGACGGATAATAAAAAAGAGAGACCGTCATTAAAATCGTATCGAGTTATTATTAAAGCCGGCTTCTGCGGAAATTTCCTCCTTTATACATCTCTCGCGTTTTTATTTGTTAATTTTATTTTACGTTTAGATTTTATTGCTTCAATAAAAATATTTATTCAGCTATTACTACTATTTTTGTCGTCTTATACATGTTGTTTTTCTCATTTCTAGAATCTTTATTTTCTCTGGTACATATTTATTATTAACTTCAGCTACATAGCCAAGAAGTGGACTTGGTTTACAAATAACCTTAATCATTCATCCTTCCATTCATACACTACTATCCTAACTTACATCTAACTATTGCACATATTGTTACGTATTAACCTTCTGTGTTTTAATCCAACCTTCTTTTTCGCTCTTCTTTTACTAGCGCTAACCGTTCCCTATATAATTTTAACAATATCTTTTCTTTTTCTCTGGTACATATCGCTCCGTTGATAGAAAAGTGACGTACATTTCAAAATAAACAACTTTTCAATAGAAAATTTTTAACATTTTGAATTAAATGTTTTCTTTTTAAATTAGGATAATGAATATGCATAACTTCACCTTCTTTCCATGTTATACTTTTAATTATAATGTATTCTTTAAAATTGTCATGAGTTTTCAAAATTCGGACACTGCAACCCTAGTATAGTATAAATTTCATTCCTTATCAGAATTGTGACATTTTTTCATATAAGCAAACAAGCTACATACAATGTGTCGTTTTTCCACAAAAATATATTAGTTTTTAAGGTCGATTTTCTTTCATGATCTCAAAAATGTAATTTTTTTATTTGTGTCATTTTTCTATCCACAAAGTGATATATAAATACAAATATATTATATATACAATAAAATAATAATTCTGATACATATTTATATATGTATTAACGAGACGGAATGCATTCAGTATATTTGTTGCGTCGATGACCGTCACGGCGTTAAAGCGCGAACTTGACATTACGCCGCTCGTACCTATGACGCCTTCATTGCCGCTCGTCTCATTAAGTGGATCACGCCGATAACGAGTTTGACATACTCGGACAAAGACAGTTCCTTGAAGATATATTAAGTTTGATTCATACTTCTGGAACTCCAAGCACGCTCTCCAGATATTCTCTAATGCAGAGTTTCTCAATTCGTAATATGTTACTGGCAGTAAGAGAGAGGAAGGAGAGAAAGAATCCAGTAAACACCAACTATAAATAGTAACATTACATCAATATTACAATTTCCCACTCTACAATATAATTGTTATGTATAACATGTGTTATATTATTTTTATATTGTTAGTGAGAAATTGTAATATTAACGTAATGTCACTGTTAGTTGGTGTTTAGTGGGGAAATGTTACTGTTTCCGAGAAGAAAAATGTAAAAAAGGAAAATGCGACCTTCATTAATAAAGATATCTCATTATTAAATTGATATAATAAGAATAATATGCCGTGGAAGACAAAATTCATAAAGCAGTTTTAATAATAATTATAAATTCGATTGGTCAAACACATTTTATAAAAGTCGTCCGCGCGATGGGACTTCCCTGAAAGAACAAATTTTAATTATCATAAGCAAAAATTAGGTCTTTCCAGTATTACGTTCTTTGCGGTTACATAATTATCACGTTAAGTGTATTATAGCCTAGTCTGCCCCTGGCGTTTTCATAATGCAAGGCCACGTAAAATTACAATTGACGTCGTATTGCGCGTCGGGCGGAAACACGATCGAATTATTATCGGCAAACGTGACTTGTGGAAGCTTCGCGATATCGTATGTCGTAGGTGATGATCGTCTATAATCGATAATGGCAGACCGACGATGTCGAATATCGCGATGTAAAGGTGCATCCGCGACGACTCGGATAAATATTCATATTTCACTGCATGGACTATTCGTAAATAACTTGTGCGATATTTAAATCGCCGCTTTATCCGTGATGATAATATATCTGATTTAAGTAAAAAAATACTTTTCGTCGCCAGTAAATAAATAACGTAATAATTTAGTGTTTAAAAAACGACCCAACTGGCAAAAGTGGTCGAACAGGCTAAGACGCCCGAAACGGAGTACAGGGAGGTCCAGGGAGGTTCGAATCCTGGCTGAGGTAATATTTTTCGCAATAAATTTTCTAACAGTTTTCGTGATGGGAGGATGTTCGGGGGGAGAAGTGACAATAGAATAGAATAGATGCTTTGGCATTTATTAATATTAAATTTGTTACACGTAGAGGACCACAATCTGTATGGTTGATACGTAGTAATAAAATATCATCTATGGCCAGTCAAGTCGTCTTACAATGTATTATATATTAAATTATTACCTTATCCGATTTAATACCACTAATATATAATAACGTTAATTATATTAGTATATTATCATACAAAAGATATGAAGTAGATAAATAACGAAAAGCAGCAGCTGTGTATCTTTTATCTCTTATTTATTTCGGTAGACAAATTTTTTTGTCTATTGCGTCAGAATATGTATATTATTACGACAAATATATTACAGCATGTGTGTTGGATTTTCATTTAACATATTAACATTTTATTAATGCGGTCAAATTCCAAATTGTGGAAATACCATTGCTTGAACATCGGCCGTTGTCATCGCAAAAAAAGAAAACATAAATAATAAACGTGTCTAGACGTTGCACTTTGGATCGCAAAGTGCGTGAGTTCGTTGCTGGGAGATAAATTTAAATCGAAGCTTTTCGCGGGATAGACCGATAATGTGAATCGTTGATTGACCCTTACCGTATATCTTTCCAATTTAGAATAATTTTGCAATAAAAATTAATTTTTAAAATTTAGAACAATTAAACCTAAAAAGATAGAGGTCCAGAGATGCGGTGCCAACTCACTTTTTCGATCCTGATTAAAATGGGAAAATTATTTCATCAGTTTCGTATAATTATCTACATCTTCGAATCTTTACCTTTTAATAGTTCTTTTTGGGACATGTCAAGAATCCCTTTGTCGAAATTCTGAAAATGGGATATTAATTTCACGCAGAAGTCAGCCGAGAAGAAGTGTGACGATTTCTGAGATATCCAGCGTGCGTAATATGGGATGGTTTGTTATCGCTATCACAGGCTCTAATGTGAAAGTTGAGAGGTCGCGTCTACGTACGCAGGGGGTCTTCGATAAACCCGGCGACCCTCTGTTTTCGCGGAAAATTTCGCGCAAAAAAAACAGAGACGTATAACTTTTCAGTCTCTCGGGATGACGAAACTCACAATTTATTGATGGAAAGACAAAGAAGCAAAACAAATAGAGCAAGCGACCAAACAACCGTTCGTTTAACTGCGCTTCGCTTTCTGCGAATTTTTCCCTTTTTTTCTTTTCAGATGTTTGATTACGCTCGATTTACTTAAAAAACACAGAGAATAAAAAACTACAAAACAAGAATTATCGTGAATTCACTGATTCACGTGTATTATGAGACTCGCGTGTACACGAGCCACGTGTAAGGAGAATCACATGGAAGACTCGTGCACGCGTAATTTAATCTCCCGAGTTTGAACTTGTCTGCTCTTTAGCAGAATGTTCTACAACGAAAGCGACTTTTTAACATCTTTTCTTTTCCGTGTAATGTAGCTGACGATTGTGCAACAATGCAAATAAAAAAACTGTTTAGCGCTAAAAGCCGTTAAGCGCTAAAAAATTCACTGCGCAGAAAGACGAAATACGTACAAGAATAAGTTAAAACGAATTAATAAAAAAAAATTCGACATAAATCAACATCACGATTCTTTTGTATTAAAAAGATAAATCTAAAAAAAGTTGATGACAATTTAGTTTAAAAAATTAAATTTTCTATCTTCGGAATCGTGGTAAGTGGGGGGAGAGGGGAGGATAAGGAAGTAAATATAAAATTTCTCGCTTATTTCATATATAAAATATGCAACAAAACATGAATGTGATGCCTTAAAACTTGATTTAACTTTCGTCAACATTTTTCATTTTTTTATATTACATAATAAAACAATAAAAAAAAGAGTATATACATACAAGGTTGAGCACCAATCATGAGCTTATCTAGCTCCTATATTCTCCATTTAGAAAAAGCCTCTTGGTCGCCATCTAACGAGCGACTATGAGAAACTGATACGTTTGATAGAGTAGAGAACTGTACAACAATGTAACAAAAATTAATTAATTAAATTTAACGTTTCATTTTTTATCTGAAATTAAACATATTACAAATAAGATATAATATATGCATACTTTATAAAATAGAGAAATAGAATATTTTATATATATATATAAAATAAAATTATATATATAATTTAATTTTTGATCTCCTATACATATAACAGAATATAAATATATGTGTGTGCAACAATATATATATATATATATTCTTTTATTTATATGTATACATAAAATCGCGTATATTTTATTTGCTATTTTTGTTTTTAAAAGAATATATCCATACATATATGTTATATTTTTTAAATATCAAAATATAAAATAAAATATATGATTATATGGTATGATCCTTTTTTTAATTAATTATATGTACTGTTATAATTATGTTAAAATAATACTAACACGTTCCCTTTTTGTACAATAACCCCGTCAATCCTTATCGTTACAATGAACCTGCGAAAGAACCCAAATGATACCCTTCGGTGGCGACGAAGGAGCGTCTATCAGCCGTACCCTCCTCCCTCCTCCTCTATCATATATAGCAAAGGATATTCTTTATCTGCACGATTAGTGCACGTGCGAGACGTATACTTAACACTACCACCACCGGCATCGGCTCCGACACACGTCGAGTTCTCGGGAAGAAAGGCGATAGCCGTCGCGGATCCAATTTTGTCGGTAGATCGAGTTTCGTGCCCTTCGCCGTGTGTGTTAGTATAATATAATAATAGAGTCGCGGGGCGCGACGGTGGGGCAACAACGATAAGGAGCGCCGCGTCTCCCGTGAGATCCTTCCGAGAAGATCCTCGTTTTCGTCTGAGTGCTGATTCATCCCCACGAGAAGATCGTGGATTATCGCAGCAGCCGGGAATATGCAAAGAGTAGGCGGATTGTTAGCGGAATCAACAGCGGGAATTGATTCCGCGAAATTGAATACGCGACTCTCGGAGATGAGTCTCCGTTTAAAAATATTACGTTTCTCTCGCGTTCCCGCCTTTCTCGCTTCGTTTTTTAAACAAGGATTAAACAGTAATTGCAACGTAAAAGTGATATAAATGTACGATAAAACAAGTTTATAAGATGTATTAAAAGATTAAGTAACTTGACCCTATAATCAGAATTACAGAATTACCTAATTTTACAGAAATAAATATTTTTTTCTCGCGATTCACTTTAATGCTTTTTTGTGTCTTTAATGCTTTTTGTGTTTAATGCTTTTTTATGTCTACAGTTGTGACTGGCTCAAAGAGAGACATAAAAGCTTAGATAAATCATATTTAGCGATATGCCGATTTTTCTCGTGCATGTTTTCCTTCGAATCCAGACGAAGCTCAAATAAAGCTCATTGTCTGACACAATCCAGACAACACTAAAATTTAAGAGCTATTGCAAACATGTCATTAAGTTGTATATGTTATCTCTTTCAGACATGTTCTAAATGTCTTTTAAATTGTCAACGTAATGGACTTTTTTCTCTCGGGAGGATTCCTACGGAGGAAGAACCTCGAGATCAGGCCCGAATGAATGTACGCGAGGAAAATTCCGTTACGTAAAAGATTTTGCTTTGCAAATGTAGCATTTCCGCCGCCGTGTCATCGTCGACTCGCTCATATCGCGGCCGAATAAAGATCGACGGATGAAAGTCCGCGAGGAGTCTGCATGCGTAAAGCCTTGTGTCCACGATGCTAGAACTTGGTCCAAGTTCTCGGTCCGAGAAACATATAGCCAATAAAATTGACGCTTTTCCGTAAAAGCTGCAAATTGATTGGCTACAAATTTCTCGGTCCGAGAACTTGGACCAAATTCTAGTATCGTGGACACAAGGCTTAAGAACGAGCGCCCCGACGCCCAAGGGCGTCCGCAGGATTTTTTCCAGGAGGGGCATGATTCAAAATGTTACTTCCAGAATTAGAATACTAATAATTTGAAATTTATACACCTTTTGTTGAAAATTATACACCTAATCCTATACATATTATAGATTAGGGCAGAGATCGGCAAGGTTAGCATAACTTGCCCTTCCTTTATTCAAAGGGAGAGCAAATACACAGTTAGAAAATTTGTGTTAAATTTAACACATTTTACGTGTTCCAAACGGTCCACCGAAATTTTCGTGTTAATTTAACGCAAGATGAATGTTAGAAAGTAACGCAAATATTATGTACAAATTAACACAAAAAATGTAACACTTTGGAAACAAATTGTGGAAGCATATTTCTTCAGTAAAATTAACATTTATAATATGTTAAATTAACATGTACATTTTGTTCATTTATTTTAGAATTTACGTTTTAAAACTACATTATTTTTATGTTATTTGTTCACTTACTCATAAATTGTGTTATTTTAACATTAAAAAATCTCGAATATCAACTTAACGCAAAAGATTCAAATAACATAATCACATTATGTTAAATTAACACTCGAGTATGTTAAAAATTCAACTTTTAACAAGAACCGGTATTAACACAAGTACAAAATGTTTTTTACTAAATTTTTTGCTAATTACAGGGGGGGGGCAATGCCCTCTCCTTGCCGCCCACTCCCCGCCTGCGGACTCCCTTGCCAACGTCTCACCCTTGTTAATCATCAGGAATGCCGGGTGTCCGAATATCCGTGCGAACGCGCGCGCGAAATTTTGCGCCGCGCACATTAAAAATCTACACGCGTCACGATTGTCGAATCGCGATATCGCACGCAACGGTCACGCGCCGTGCCCGGATCGGACCGGCGCGTGGCCGCTTACGCGTGTAGTGTATGAGCGCACACCGATGCGCACACCAGCACGAAGGTTCCCTGCCTCCGTCAGATATTACCGTAAAAGCAAAACGGATTATGATTAGTATCGCGGGAGACGCGAAGCGAGGGATACCCATTCCTCCAGAGATAATTGCCGATTAATTTAGAGATCGCCCGCGCGGATCTCGCGCGGTTTTCTCTTTATCTCGTCACAATGGTGAACGATTTTGTATACCTTATGTGCCTTATATATCTTAGAAGCGATTAGATAAACAATCTTGTCAATCTGTCTGCTGGAGTGTAAAGCGCAGCGATATAACCGAATAGAGCGTGAATTAGAAAGCGATATACGATTTGTAACTTGATTTCTCTATTGAGGAATTATATTATTTATTATAGTTGTGCAAGAGAGAGAGAGAGAGAGAGGATGGAAGGTACAAAGAAGATATAAATAAAAAAGGATTCGAGAGTTTTAAGATCGCATTCTTGATATCGAGATATCAACATTTGTAGATTCATAGAAATTTAGAAAATGGGATATCAATTCCTTTTAATTTATCTACTTTCTACAAAATTTCATAATCGCATGATATTAACGGATAAATCGAAAATATAGTATCACAATCTAAATCATGTTATGCAATACCGTAACATTGCAATGAAATACTTCGGCTTCGATATCCCATAATCTCAGCATCGATACTTCTCACCTTGAAACGGTCGGGTCTAAAAATATAATGGTTTGCACGTTGTGTTTTGTACAAAGTGCGTTACTTTCCTTTAATTATAATGGCTTTTCTGTCGTCAATTAATTCAACTGATAAAAACAAATAGAAATAAATACAAATAATAAAAATATTGATCTATTTAGAAATATTTTTCTAAAACGTCACACCTTATCGCATGTCTTGTTTCAAGGAAACGGAAAAGAAGGGGGAAGGCCGTTGAGCTTTTCGGGCGTAGGTTATTTACGGAAAGCACAAGCCGTCGTATTCTTTTTAGAATGGTGCCGCCGTTTGAAGCTTAATACTTCGAAAAGAATCGATAGTAATAATATCGCCCAACTTCAAGCGATAGCTGCCCCCATTATGATCATTATTTCGCCGCAAATTGGAGCGGGTTTAAAATAAGGCTGAAATAGACTAAAAATAGAAAACGCCGATGGCCACGGGGGCAGGGAGGGGGGCGATTAGAAGCGTCAGGGTGTGCCTACCTTTGTTAACGTCGAATTTGGCGTCCGCAAGGCGACGCACGTCGCGGAGAAGGACACTTCGCACCGCGTTCGACGTAGGCGCGAAGTCCGGGTCGTCCGCGTCGAAGGACACGCTTTCCTCGAATTCCGTCAACATTGTCGTCTCCGTCATGCCTCGCCGATGCACGGCCAAAATCTCGGCTCTCTAAAACATCGCGGGCAAACAAGTCGTATGAAATATTACGATTATGCTCAGGGGCGTAGCCAGGATTTTATTTCCGCGGGGGGATTTAAAAAAAATTAAAATCACAGAACAACTCATAACTTTTTTAATTAAATAAGATAACAATATTCGTTCAGGACATTTTCTTTAGACCTTAAAGCATTCACCATTTCATTTCTCTCTCGGCTTTCAACCTTTCATTTTCATATTTTCATATTTGGTTCCAAAATTTCGGGAGGGGATTTATCCCCCTAATCCCCCCCCCTGGCTACGCCACTGTCTATGCTTGCGGGGAATCATGGAGATTCAAAATCATTACTATGGGACTTCGTTACGAAACAGAGGTTTACATAAAATATCTTACGTGCACGCTTTTTATCGTAGATATAATTACGATATGTTTAAGGTATTTAAGATATTATTATATTTAAGATTAAGATGTATTTATTCGAGTATTCAAAGTTGGGGATACGTTTTGCGCCACACATCGTTCGATTACCTTTTGATGACACTCACGCGGTTCAAGCCGTTGGCGAGCGAACTGAAGTTGGCGGCACGTCGCGTGATTACGGGATTATGCAAATTGCGCAGCGATAATTATTACCTGTAACGATGGTGCGAACGTGTATGCTCACGCCGACATGCTCAGCTCAGCTTATCGTTGTCGTCACCTTCGCGACATTCGTTATCGGTTTCGCGAAAGATTCGGAGAGCCGTTGTGACACATGCACACTCTTTCTCTCTCTTTTTCTCTCTATCTCCCTTTTTTTCGATGATCCGTGCGCGACGACAAGCGGCAGCCGACTGACACCTGACGTGCGTTATCGCGCGGAAAAATCGCCGCTCGCTGACGAATGGCGCGCAGCCGACTTCAGGACGTCGCGAGCCGCTTCCCGTTTTTCTTTCGGTCTCCGGCGACCTGCGATTCACGACAAGATCAAGCTTATTCTCAAAAATCTATCTTTTTTTAAGTCTCTTAAATGCGTGTCTCGGTAACACAGAGATTGAGATTTACGATACTTCGCAGCTTCATAATGCACCCGGTAACACTACTTGTATGTAAAAAATTTTGCATACAAGAACATGTATGAAATATCTCCATGTTTTTTTTCTCTTGTATAATCTCTATTCGAATATATAGGAAAAATAATAAAAATAATTAAAACAATAATTTTCGCACTGTTTTTTTTTATAAAGAATAAAGTTTGAGGAAACGAGAAAAAAAATTGCCCATGTATAATTATATAGAAAAATCATATATATATGATTATATAAAATATTGAATAATCTAACTGCAATTTTACTTTTTGTAACAAAAAACGATTATTTTTTATTAAAATTATTAAAAAATTATTTTTTAAATTATTTTTTATTTATTCTGTTTATTATTTTTCCTATATATATGAATAGAGATTATACAAAAGAAAAGAAACATACATATGATGGATATATTTTATACATAATAAAAAGGTTTTATATTAAAAAATATATAATTATATACTATATTTATATATTTTTTTATTTGAAAAATTTTTTATCGGGCAACTAACAGAGTGACATTACATCAATATTATAATTTCCCACTCAACAATATAACACTGTCCCAGGTAGAAAAATATGTCATTTCACATATGACTAGTATTTTTTTCTAACTGTGTGTACGTCACAGTTACATTGTTGAATAGAAAATTATAACATTGATATAATGTTACTGTTAGTTGTGCTTACTGAATATATTGTATACTTACCGTTGTGACGTGCGAGACGCTCCTTGAGCGTGTCTTCATTTATTTTTCGAATATATGAATTTTTCAGAAAAGGATTGTAGTATGTCAAGATGAGCAGTAAAAAGACAACATGTAATGCAAAAGATTCGTTTAATAAAATAACTTCTGAACGTACACTACAATGTGTTCGACAGCGACTTAAGGCCTCTAACCATTTATTACTATCTAATATTGTGATGTCAGAAATGAAAAAACGCAATAAAAATTCTAGCAAAATATATTAAAATAAAAATAATTTTCAATAAAATAATATTTGCAATTGGTAGAACAGATTTATAAAATATATCGAAAACTCTTTTTGTTTCGGGAAGAAATTAAATATTTATTTTTATATATTATTAACATAAGTTGTCATAACTGTGAACACATAGCTTCTTTCGTCTTTGGCACAATTTCAGATATATGGTTATTTATTAACGAAACAAAAGGAGAGTTTTCGATACATTTTACAAGTTTGTTCTATTGATTGCAAGAGAGAGAGTGTGTGTGTGTGTGTATGTTGTTTTATAGAAAAATATTTTCGTTTTAATGTATCTCGCAAAAAGTTTTATTATGCGTTTTCTCGCTTCTGACGTCACAATCTGAGGTAGTAGTGGTGAATGGCCAGGCCTTAATTTCAGCGCAAATTCATGGCCACTCGCTTACAAAAGAAAATTACCGAGAGAAAGGAGGGATGAATGCTGTACAAGTAAGCACTTTATCACAGGATAGAAAAATAAAGCAGAGTTTTGCTTCATCCATGTATGCGTTATATGTATTTCATAAAAAAATACCTCTTGTTTATCACAGTTCTTTGGAATAAATTGCTCATATATATAAATTATGCGAAATTCAACGATTGATAACAATTTTACATATTTCACAATTTCATTAAATCGATTGAAGAGTTCGCGTATGTCTTTTCCTGCTATTGTCTTTGTTACTGTATATAAAAGGCTACTGTATATAAAAAATATAAACTTTTTGATCAAATATTCTTCTTATTCTATCTGCACGTCATAATTAGTGTATAATTTAGCAAAGATAAATGCTTCGGCAATGTGTTGTTTTAGAACTTTTCATATTCTATTATAATCTAGGTTATATCATATTTAGTACCTAACAAAAGAAAATTACATACATACATATATATCTTAAAAAATTTAATGAAATAAGATATATTATATATATATAAAATAGATATATATTATTACATATTGGATGCAATGCGTTTTTCATACGCATTCCAAAGTTCTCTTTTGTATTCTAAAGTGGCCTCCAGATAACCATGAGGCGCTTCTATGATACCCCTGCCAACGACTGCTAAATCGGCACCCGCATTGATAACCGATTTCGGATCATTGTATTGTTGACCTAGCCCATCGCTACTTTCGGATAGCTTGACACCAGGTGTTAGTTGGAGCAGTCCGGGTTGCGCCGAGAGATTGGATTGGCACACGAGACCTACCACCAGATCGGAAGCTTCTTCGGCCATCGAGACCGCGCTCTTCAGATAATCGCCGGTGGTCAACGCACCTTCGCACGACATTTCGGCGACCAGAAAAATGCCGCGAGGTTCAGTGATGTTTTCTAGACCTTCTTTCAACGCATCTATGACAGACGCACCCGATACTGGATGCACCGTGATTAAGTCGGCCCATTCGGCGATCTTGTACAAGCCATGTCTATACTGCAATGATACCGTATTGCCAATATCGCCAAACTTGCGGTCCTCCATCAACAGAAACCTGTGCTGCTTCGCCAGTTCTTTGAGGCGAAGAATGAAGCTCTCGTTAAAGTCCTCTACGATATCTACATGAGTCTTCAGCATGGCGATGTGAGGCCCGGCTACATTCGCTAATTCCAAAATCGCGTCTATTTCCTTCAAGTCGGCCGCTAAGCAGAGATTTGTTTGTTTTGATTCCATTAGTTCTAGCAACTTCGAGGCCAACGGATTCGTCGTTAATTTTGCGCGTTTGCCATATGGCAGCTTCAATCTGTCGTCTGGCATACCTAAATAAAACCAATCCATATTAAGATGACAAAATTGGAATGTAGTATTTAGCATATAAGTCATAAAATATATATCACAAATAATTTACCTTGAGCGGAAACGCTCGGTGTCTGATTTATTGCCAAGTACTCATTAACATCCTTGACTATTTCGGGCGTGATCTTTCCAGCCTCGAGGAGGTACTGCATGAATTGTGTAACCACATATAGACTCTTGACTTTGATCCCATGATTCTCGAGATTCTTTCTGCCACCTTGTTCCCTATCGATTACTACATAAGTTTCTATCACGTTTAGATTTTCTTTCCTCAAGACATTGACGGTTTCTAGAATACTGCTGCCGCTCGTGATAACATCCTCAATGATCACGCAGGTGTCACCAGGCATGAAGGCACCCTCAACTAACTTCTTTGTACCATGTGATTTTGCCTCTTTTCTCTTCAATAACATAGGAATATCTTCCTCTGTCGATATCAGGGTGGTTAATGGCACAGCAGTATACGGGACACCACAAATCCGAGATACTTTTGCAGGTTCGTCCAGCAGTGTCCACAGAGCTTTTGCCAACTTTAACTACAATAAAAAAAATGAATTAATATATAATATTAACATTGCATGGTGTATGGGTAATTTCCACTAAATTTCGATTAACTCAATTGACAATTAATTCAATAAATAAAACTGCATTTCTGATTATATAATCAGAATTATGCAACAGAATTTCTCATTATATAATCTGTTGTCTCTAATTTAATCTTTCTTCCATGTATTAAAAAATTAATATTTTTCTTTAAAAAAGTAGTATTACTTTATAGTTAACCACCATATGAGTTAATCAGAGTTTAAGTCCCCCCCAGGTCCATTTCTACCAATATAGATTAACTTTAATCTCAGTTTAACTTACTCTTTATCTTTTTCTAATTCTTAGAACTAGAAAAAGATAAAGAGTAAGTTAAACCGAGATTAAAGTTAATGGTAGAAATGGACATAAATCAGGATATATTTGCATATTTACCATTAATTTCGGATGGGAAATTATCATACGCAGATCAAAGTATACAGGTGTTGTTAGGCCGATTTTCGTCTTAAACTCCCCGAATTTTACAGCCTGAATATCATACAGCTCCACGGCCAATTCTTTTAAGATCTTTTCCATCTTGACTGTAATGATAGCGATGCATTAAAAAAATTTTTCGGACAAGAAGTTAAACATTTGACAGTGATTGCGAGAAAAGTAGCTTCGAAACGTAATTCGATGAGCAAATATTTTATTTTATTTTGCTATTATCTTTAGATGAGAATTACAATTATTTCTGGATACATTATTTTGGAGATTTTATAGCAAATGCGATGTTACAGGCGATAAGTTAGATTTTTGGAAAAAAAGAAAATGTCAAACTCAAAATCTAACGTACATTTCTTGCGACTGCTTGACCGAGTCACGTGTTGCTTAATTTTTTTCTAGAGAGTATAGGTTAGATTCTTCAGAGTGTCTTCAACATTTAAATTAGGCATCAATCGGTTATTCGGCACAAAACTTAATAAACTTGGATTACAATTTTTTCCCCAAATAATTCTATTAGATTTCTTAACAAATTGATATATTTCTTTCAATAGCTTCCACTCCTTTTTCAATCAACTACCTCATACAAAATGCACATGCCGACGTGTCGACATGTGCTGTGCACGGTTCATCTTTCTTCTTTTTCTTTTCACGTTGGAGAGAAAAAGAGAAAAGATGAACTGTGCAAAGTTTAGCTAAAACGAACAGACCTAAGGTTTGTCACGTTGCTTGCACTTTCCGCACTCATACTTCTCGTTCTTTTTTTTTTCCAACCAACATCCACATATATAGCCTTGTTTGCGTTGCTTGCACTTCCTAGTATTTTGTATACTTAAAACGAGATAAACGTACGCGCTGATTTTGGAGAAAAAAAACGAGAAGCACACGTGCGGGAAGTGCAAGCAACAAGAACAAACCTAGTCGATACGTCGACATGTGCATTTTGTATTAGGCAGTTGATTAAAAAAAGAGTGGAAGCTATTGAAAGAAATATATCAATTATATCAAAATATATCAATCAGAAGAAAAGTAAGAAGAAGAACAAGAGGAGGAAGAAGAAGAGGAAGAAGTTCCTCATTAATACGATCAATTTGATTGGCCGAACGAAGATCACGTGATCGACGCCATAGGGCGACTGCACACAGGACGCGTTGACGCGTTACGCGCGGCAAGAAGCGACGCGGTAGCCAATCAACGTGTTGCTTTTCCGTTAGAACCAAAAGTTTATTGGCTACCGCGCCGCGCGTAACGCGTCAACGCGTCCTGTGTGCAGTCGCCCATAGTGTGTTGTATTTCGATTTAAATTCAGTTACCGCTATTATTTCACGCCGGAAAGATGTCTAGACGCGTTTGTCTTGCAAAATGGCTATAAAATAATATGGAAAATAAGGCAAACTATCGAAATAACACGAGGTTATTGGTTACAAAAATGATGATTACCAGTCTAAAGAAATCCAACAAAGACGTCAAGTTTAACGGCATTTCTTTAATCAGATCGGCTTGTTTTTGTTAAATCGGTTGTTTTGTCCTTTTTACGAATTCACAATTTCATGAGAAAATAATGAACCTTTTTACAGGTAAAAAAATATTAATAGCGTGGCATTACTTTTGTACACATGCATAGCGTGATTGCTTTGACAGATTCGTACTTTCAAACAGTAGATGCACCATTTGTGGCCACATTAAGGCCATTTGTGGCCATACAGTTATTTGCCATATAAAGAATAAAGTTAACCTAATCTGCCTGTCTGCATGATCAACAAAATGCTTGCAGAATGAAGTTCTCTTGATTCTTACGCACTACAGCCAATTTGAAAGTAAAAAATTACGAAAATCGAGCAAATGGCCAAAATTGATGCAGTATAGTGGCCACAACCGGTACATCTACCCTACAATATGTTTCTTGGAGCTTATATTTGACTTTCTTATTACTTTACGTGTCATTAATTTGTAACATAATTATTAACACATTAAATGCCATATTTTGAACAACTCACCCAGATAGCACAGAGAATCGAAAAAGAATTCTTTTTTATGTCACCAATTCTGAATTCTTTTTTAGATGCAAAAAGAATTCTTTTTCTAAGAAGAATTCTTTTTGCATCTAAAAACGAATTCAGAATTGGTGACATAAAAAAGAATTCTTTTTCTAAGAAGAATTCTTTTTGCATCTAAAAAAGAATTCAGAATTGGTGACATAAAAAAGAATTCTTTTTCGATTCTCTGTGCTATCTGGGCAGTTACTGCAACGAACAATGAAAATCGTCAGGGCACAATTTAAAATAAAATCTTGTATTGCGCATATATATCTTTCAAAATTCTCTTTCTTCTCTTCTCTCTCTCTCTCTCTCTCTCTCTCTCTCTCTCTCTCTCTCTCTCTCTCTCTCCCTTTCACTTTCAATGTGTATAAAATGCCTTTAAAATTAGAGGTGATTAAATTATTAAATTGCTGTATATAAATGGGCAGGAGACAATAAATTACACTACGTAGTGTTACATTTACAGTAACACAAATATATTTCACTTTTATTCGAAAACAACAAACACATCTCTAGAGATCGCGGCGCGATCTTCGCGCAATCGCAAAACGCATACTTTGCAAGTGTCCATGTGTGTATGTGTTTGTGCGTGTTGGACATTCTATGTCTCTTTTCAATACACTCGCTTAAATATGTTAATCTCCTAATTTGTTTGCAAAAACGAATAACGAAATGTACATATAAGACGTTTACATTTAAAGAATTTAAAGAAGGTAAATGAAAGCTCAATAATAATAATTAGCTCTGTTCTTTTTAACTAAACTTCTTGCACCGGTCATCTGTCCTCTTTTTCTCTCCACGTTGGACAGAGAAAGAGGAAAGATAAACGATGCAAGAAGCTAAAAAGAACAATCCTATTATTATTATTATCCTTTATTTGTAATACATATTTTTCAAACTTAAGCTTCTTTTGTTTCCAAATTTTATTTTCTGGATACCTTAGTCGCTATTTTCATTTTTTGTTTTCCTATTGGTTTTTGCAGACAAATCAGCGTGTGATTAATAGTTGCGAGAACAAATAAAATCTTAATAAGTATCATAACTAGACTTGGGATTTTGGTGCGGATTTTCGTGCGCGGCGTCCGGCTTTGTATGACGGATTGTCTGTTTTATTGTTATTGGTCAACTTACTTACTGTTTACGTTTTTGTATGTGCCACTGGCTTCAGCCTACCGTCTCCGTTGCATAAAGCAGTGGCGCCGGACGCCGCGCACGAAAATCCGCACCAAAATCCTAAGTCTAGTCATAACCGATGACAATGCCTTTAATTAATTACCGTTAAATAATACGATGCAGACTGTTATGAGACTTTACATGGGAAACCTCGCATTTTACATACATAACGAAAGTTTTACAGAATGCAGAGTGTTCTAAATTAAGCTGTGCGTCCACTTGAAAATTATCTCTTTTTTTTAATTCGGAGTTTGCAACGTGCTTGCATAACTGTCGGGTACGTGTCTAAAACCCTCAAAGTGAAGATATTTGGTAAAAATGTTCGTTTTATTGTTTGTCATTTCATTAGTATGATTCATTGCCTTCGACGAGTACACGCTTTATAGGCCGTTATATGGTAAGATAAAACTATCTTGTATTTTGGCTATTGAAAAAGTGTCCGTTATGATAACTTATCTCAAATCTGCATACTGCGGATTCTTCGTATCAATGAGCCACTGGTGCGCCGGATTTCGATGGTATCATTAATTTGTTGATAATGTAGGTCTTTTAAATTAATCCAAATTGTCGGAATAATAAATAAAATTATCCAGCTCGTTATATGCAAAGCAATTAAGAAAGAATGCGGCCAAAAGCGAGCAAGAAAAAGGTGGTAAAAACAATAAAAATGATTTATTCAATAAATAGTTAAATAATACGTTTCGACTAATACTAAAGTCTTCTTCAGTTAAACATCTATAAAGAAACGTTAAATACATAAAAAAACAAGTTTAAAATAAAGTCAGATATTCAAAAGAATAGAAAGAAATGAAAGTTGTAGAATATGTATATGAAAAATAATTCGGAAGATAAGAGGCCTGTCAAGACTCAATCGAAGAAATTATAAATGTAACGGTTGTCCGTGTGTCAAATGAAAAAATAAACTAAGTCCGAAGGTCGATGATGTGAGATTGTTAATAAATTAATAAATTAACAATCTCACCTCAATATACTAATTATTCATTGATGCCTTGATATTAAAAATGCTTGGTATACTACAGACGCACAGTAATGTCCTCATTACCATATCAGTCATTTAAAGAAAGAGATGATTAAGCTCATAATTTGTAAGTTGCATTTCAAACGTAAAACTTCATTCGCGTAATTTATACTAGAAATCCACTTGAGGTTATATATATTCAAAATAATCTTTGCAAGTTCCGGACATAGGACGGTATTCACGTTTCTCGGCGAATAGAAATTTCTTGTTTATATACATATATGCACGTATGTGTATAAATATAATATAAAGAAATGTAATAAGAATGTATTACCAGATTATACAAATTTAAATGCCCCATTTAAAATTTAAATACCCCATTTAAACTAGGACAGCTTCTTAAAAAGAACGTGTAAATAAATATTCATCGAGAAACTGCTACGAATACCGCCCATAGTCTCCCTTTATTCCGCGAACACGTTATACGTCCATGGACATCCCCGAATTCGTATATTACACACACTCGACTAGATTAAATAAGTCTCTCTACTGTCTTTTTTCCTTTTTTTGTCGGTTTTTCGTGTTTTCATGCCTTCGCTCTGAGCGCGAACATTTTTAGACTCTAACGCTTACGAGATCTAAGTACAATTACAATATAATTAATTTCAATTCTCAATGGCCAAGTCGATTGGACTCTAATTTCATATAATAATAACTTTCTACGTACTCCGCTACTGGTTTTTTCCCCAAAGTTCGTATAAATCCTGCTAAAATTGCGTCAATTATTTTCGACGTCACCGGGTGGCCGCGACCGAGATGTATATCTATTAGATACTTTTGTAAAGAAGTCCCGTTCCTATTTTTAATTTTTGTAATATAGTGTTACTTTATATTAATGAGTTTGAAATTGCCCTAACGATTGGTTTATATGATCTTTATACATGAGATGAGAGATGAGTATATGAGTATGTATAGATTTTAATGATAATATTTTAATAGTGTTATTTCTGTGTAATAAATATAGAGTCCTACTGCATTCGGTTGGCCACCCATTCTTATTATTATTTAAACTTATCAGAAGACTGTATCAAACATTTTTCGAGAAATGTATCGAAAATCTGTAAAAGAAACTGACGTGCTCTGATGCTAATTTTAATGAAAAATCAGAAATAAATTTATGTGTGCAACTGATGGCTCTCTCTTGAGGTACAATTTAATTTAAATAAAAAAATTTGATTCTATAACAATTCAAGTAAATACTAAATAATTTCAATAAAATTTAATATTTTATTTTCTTATGTATATAACTACTATTATGTAAATATTTTTACATAATATATTTTCTTATGTATATAACTATTATGTAAATGTTTTTCGGACTTGGGCCATCCCTTAATATAATACATATATATTGTATTATATATTAAGTTGATATTTAATTTTCGGAACTACGAATATGTCAGTAAACTTGACATTTAATGTCCAAAACTCGCAAAGTTAATTGACATTTTAAGTACAACAATTTATATAATAATTTTATTAAATTTTTGCATAAGATTTCTTTTTATATAGGATTCCAAATATTGTTTTATAATATTTATAATAATAAGACTTATAATATTGGATCTGAGAAGAGCACGTCAGATTCTGTTAACGTTGTTTATGAAAGAATCGTTATTCTAAAAAGAGAAGAACAAACAGAGGTGTTTCTGATTTCGTTGAAAATTCATTGACAACGGTTTTTATCGTTAAAAGAAATATTACTTTCAACTTCGGAAGTAAATCGTTATCGACAAATCTGTCTGCTGTTTTGTCCTATAAAAAAGATCTTACGGCTATTCGTCTATTTATCTAATTTGAGGAATTATTTCATTGAGGCCTGTACATTTGGCGCATCGTCAGCGTTAACATTATTTTTCGGAGTTATCAATTTTTATGTGTGTGCATTGGTTAAATTATTCCTTAAGAAATCGTCGTTAAAAGTGTGTTTTAATAATAGAAAAGCTATTGTGTATTTTGTGCTTACAATTTCCTCGCAATTAGTTAAAACAAAAATTCCTATATAATATATATGTATATATAATTTGTCGACAAAAATATTTCTGTTAGCTTAGCAACAATCAGGATCGATTAATTAATAATTAGTGGTAGAAAAAATTACAAGTAAAATGTGAAATATTTCTAAAATAGCTACATAAAATAGACATCTAAATTGCACGAATAATTACAGACGTGTGCCTCAACAATAACTATCAACAACAAATTCCGATAATATTCATAATGAGTAATAATTTAATAATTATTTTAAGCTCCGTGCTTTAACGACTGCTACACAACGGTATATTGCTCTTTGAGAGACAAAGTTTAAAAATATAATCACATCTAAATTATATAAATTTAAAGCTTGAAAACATAAATAAATATTTATCTAATACTCTCAGCTGACGATTTAGCAGAGATAATATTCTTGATTAGTCTGATAATAATTATGTAATAGTGCAATTCTTAAAATCTTCTGCAAACTAGCGTATATAAGATGTTCGGTGACATCTTTGAGTTTTTAGACTCTTCGATTTGGCGTATTCTCAAAAAGCTAAAAAGTGAATACTTATTCCGGAGAATATCTCTGGTTTATATAAGTAATTAATGTTCGTTATTCAATGCACAGTCCGCGAATAAAAAAAAACACGGTATATTAATGTGACATTTAATCTCTAAATGCAAGTAAAACAATCGGAAAACGTCGATGCTGTACATACTTCGATCATTTATTGAGTGGTTTTGTAAAAAAATAGGCCTATTGATCAAACACGTGATCGTAACTGGAAATGACTTATGAAGAAATTATTAACATTAATCAGAATAATCAAAATCATTTAGATCAATTGACGAAGATCGAAGTTATTCCATAAAGATTTTAAGAAATAACTTTTTGTTAACACAAAGAAAAATAAGATTTGATAAACTATTAAAATTCAAAACGACGAAGTCGTTATTTTTTCAATATGCGCATTCCTTTTTTCTCGGTGAAGAATGTTAATCGCGCTTGTAAATCACGCTTGTTGCGCTCTATTAATCACTCTATGATTAATTATCATTAATCGCTCTGTAATCTCCTATCGCATCCACCTCAAACGTATCATAGCTTCGATCTGATCAAGTATCAGATACATGAAAATTTCGATGGTCCTTCATATTTCTTGTATTTTTTGTATCGACCTTCTTAATTACGACAAACCTTGCCTGAAATCGATCATAAATTTCGTTTACACGAACGAAATTTTCTTCGACTTGTCCGCAATCGCTATTCTCGAAGGATATTCAGCAGAACTGAACTGATATCCCTCAGTCGCGAGAAATCATTCCGGTCAGGAACCAACATCCTGGCGAAATTTACTCGTTCGACATGAGCTGCACGCTGTCGTCGGCCGATCGATGAAGTCGTCGAACTTCCGATAAGGAGCGAATCGGCGTCGGATGTAGTAACGAGAAGGGATGAGAATGCCGATCTAAGGTAAAAAAAATAGCATATTAAAATAATTCAAAGTATTCCAGATTTATCAAACACATCATAGACGATTTTCTAATTATAGAAAAATTTATATGTACAAACATATAATATGTACAATGAGAAAAATTTTTTCAAATGAAAAAAATACATTTTCTTAAAACCATATCTTTTGATACAAGTATTTGTTTGTTCTATTTAAGAGTAAAAATATTTAGTTTTAAGTAAATACATATGTTACCATAAGTATATTATTTTGTACTTTTACATTTTTTACATTTAAATAAATATATTTTATATAAATAACCTAATAATTTTATTAAACTTAACTAATTTGTTTTCTAAATATTAAAAAATCTGATTATCTTGAATATAAAAATGATCTTACAGTAAATATTTTCTAGAACGAAAAGAAAATAAATTTAATTAAAAATTATAAATATTATAAATATTATAAATATTTCAATCAAGAAATTTTAAGACTTGAATACAATAAATAAGCTATTAGAACCCACCGAGTAAATAATTTTTTGTGTTAAGTAAAATTTTTTTGTTAAGATATTTTTTCTTTCAGTGTATATTATTTATTTATCTATTATTATATATTTAGCTGTTACGCATATGCGAGAAAAATTTATACAAATATGTGTATAAATGTATATGATTTGTACGTTTAATTTGTATTATTTATAAATAATCAATATATGTGGTTATGTATTATCATATATGTACAATCCTTATATAATCACTTTATTGATCCGATTTTATCAGCAGGCGATAGAAAGCTATAACTTTCCGTTGATCGCCCACTCTCAGGAACCTTAATTTAATCGGGAAAGTGGGAAGAGACAATATATATATATATATATATATATACACGCGGGAAAAGAGAGAGAAAGAGATATCGCGCGTGTCTAGAGTCTAGAGTGCAATGTCAAGGTTGGACGTAAGTGTCTCTCGTGAATGGATCGATTTGCTGAAGTTCCGATCTATATTTTCACAGTATCGCGTCGGCATAATTTCACCTAGACACGCGAAGAATCCTCCCCTCCCTCATCGATTCGATTAAACAATGTCATTTTCATATTTCCTTCTTATATAATTCATCATCACTGTAAACATCGCGACTCTTAAAGGAGAGAAAGAAACAAACGTTCCAGTTATAAATAAATAAATAAATCAGAAGAAATTTTCCATCTAAGTTTCCAATTTTTAACTGTTAACAATAAGTTTTTTAATTTATAATTTTTAAAGCAAATTAACTGCGTTTCTGTTATATTCTAAGTAGTTTTATATTTTTGTTGTAAAATTCTCACTCCTAAGATCAGCTGACATTGAATCACATCATTTTTATACATAAATTTCTTCTTATATGATTTATAATTATATTACGCAATATATTAAGCATGGATTTAAAGGAAACGAAGATTCCAGTTATAAATAAATATCCGAGTAGCAAGTTTCTGTCGATTTCTTAATTAATTAATTTTAGCCACAGTTTCTCTTTAAATAATTTAATACGTGAATGTTGCGTTACAGTTATATCCTAAATATCCTCATTAAAATTCTCACCTCTAATATCGGTTGATGTCTCGCTTCTGGAGAGCTCGTGGTCGTTACCGCGATGCGAAGGCGTCTTCGACGGGCTCTTGACTAGGAGTGCTGTATCGTTCTTGCTCGGAGTGGTATTTTCATCCTGATTGGGAAACTGGAAGGCCGTGGAATTGGGCCACGAAGCCGGGGGTGGACTGCGTACTAGGTGCTCATGTACCTGCGCGAGTGTGAGCGGATCCGCGTCACCGTATTCCTGAAAAAAAAAAGAAACACACGTCTTTTTATATTTCTTCTTAAACGCGCTTAAAAGGGAATATAAAATACTTCTTTCAAAAGGAATATAAACACTCCTGAAAACGCTACTGTTTCTTCCTTTTTATATGCTTTTTCAAGAAAGTTGACTCGTTTTTTATCATGTTCTTTTTCAATCTTTGCGCCCAAATAACTGTGCGTGAAAACTGATCAATTATTTTACTTTTACTAAAATTCTTTAGATTTAGATAATTTGGAACAGTTATGAAAAGTCCACTTCCTTTTCTAAAAGTTATGATGATAGGAAAAAAAAAGAAAGAGAGAAAGAAAACTGTTATTAAGACTTATATTGTGTAGAAATAAGTTTCGAATGTTTTATTAAATTCGTGAAAGTTTAATGAGGAACCTCACCTGCGACATTAGAATCGCATCGTCAGACTCTGACTCCTCGATCGATTCCACGAGACTCTCTCGACTCGCTAATACCTGCATAATTAGAGAAAATTTGAACAATTACGTCGATATATATTGCGGTGCAATATAAATTGCAGGACTCAATATGAAGCATTGACAGGAAATAAAAGAATTCATTGTATTGTAACAATTCGTCGTTTCTTCTACAGTTAGAAAGAATTTAAGCAACCAACCACAAGAAATTGTAGCTGTTTAGGTGTTAAACTGTAAAGTTCTACAAGATTGAATTATATAGAGATCAAGGATGCGTATTTTTCAAAATTAGAGTAAAGCAATGTTGCAAAGTTTGAATAATTCAGAAATCCAGCAATTTGCGAATTGTTCGAAAAAATGTCGCAAAAATCGCCTTTTTCATGGGATTTTCAGCGTAATGATCAGGCCGAACCTGTAGGAAAGGATTGTCCTGACGACTCAGCCTGAGTGCCTCCATGTCCTGATCGATGTTACGCGTTCTACCGGGTGTCAAGGTGAGAATTGAGTGCGAGGGTGACGGCTGACAGGAGACGACGACGTCCACCGCTGTCACACTCAAGGTCGATGGAATTCGCGACATCGCGCTGTCATTCTCCGAGCCGTTCCGGCGATAAGCATTGGTAATAATTGCTGCAAGCAATATTACTTGTGCTATCGATCACGTGTACGTGCGCGTGCTTTCATTAAATCGATATAAAATATAGCATTCTCAATGTATACTATTATCTGAGACTTCGTGTTCTATTAATTGGATATACGGAATGAATCGACATTATTCTATCACGGCGCGTAATTTATTAGTTAGACCTTTATTTTGCTAATTACATTTAGAGAACAGATTAAAATAATGTAAACGAGATTTAGAATAAATGCCGGCATCAATTTCTACAACCTTAATTAATGAATTGTATAAGTAAATGTTATTAAATAATATCTTATCTATTTCTGTCTTAATATTTCTGTATTAAACACTCTAAATTTACAACATATTATTATATAAAATTTTTTGCGTTTTTCAAGAGTTTTATTTAACAAGATGTATTGAACATTTTCAATTTTGATTTAATAAAACAATGATTAATTAACGAGCGATAAGAAACCAAGAATCTCACAGATTTTTGCAGTGTTACTAAAGAATATTTAGAGATATCTTAAAAATAAAGAAAGTTCATAAAGAGTCAATGATATCTCACCAGGAGTCTCCACCCTGGGTGCGCGTTCCATCTCTTCGTCTTCATTAATCTTCATCCCTACCGCCAGTTTTCTCGATTTAAACAAATTCGTTAGGAAAGCCGCCCCTTTGCGTTTCACCCGATCATACCTGTGCGCGCTTTCGGACGACACGTGTATCATAATTCGTCTGTAAGTATAACGTGGTGTAAGTTACAACATGTAATTTACTCACGTAATCTATGATTGAAAATATAATGTTATATAATACATCTTCGGACGGCACATGTGTCATTACTCGTCCGAGATTATTAATTATATACACTACGTATATAATTATACATATATAGATAACACTACGTACAAAATTACGCAAAAAAATCATAGAGAATTTAGCTTAAAAGTAACTGTTTTACTAATCTGGTATAGATTTAGTAAAAGTATCAGATACAATAAACTATTATGAATGTCTAAGTTGACAGAAAATAGGCGAGAAATCAATCTACAACAATGGCCAAACGATTAATTTTTATATTGTTCCCAAGTTGATACAAAGAAATGCATAATAACTCGCTGCAAGTTGTAATATAATAATTTTATATCGCAACTTTACGTTAATAAGTACAGTAAGACAAAGCGATAGATATACCGACTTACACCACTTTCACTTTCAATCCCTCAATCATCACTGTTAAGCAATCCCATGATAATTAGACAACACTTCCGAGAATGTTTATCTGGGAAAGTTCGATCTTATAGATATATATACATTTATCAAAAAGTGATATGAGATAACGGTAATAAACAAGCCGTGTCGGGACGTGCTACCAAATGAAAACTCGGTGGAATCGGAATCGTTGTCAAATTTGCAAGCAACATCAGATTTGCAATCCGAGGAGCAGCGTACTGCCAACTGCAGCTGCGGAAGGGTGTGCACCTACTCCTGTGCAGGAACTCGCGCAGCTGCAGCTGCCGATGAGTGGACGGAGCTTGCGCGCGAGAGGGGTGGGTAAAAAAGGGAGGGTGGTGAAAAAGACGAGAGCGACGTGAAGGGGCTGTTCTATCTCTTTCTTATTTGACGGACACTTTCGAGATTCATATCTTGTATTTACTTGATTATTAAGAAGCTGCTTAAAGTAAGGGGTTGAAGAGGAAATGAAACGTGGACTTCGCGGAGTCCTTCGAATTTTTTAATTGCGAGCATAAGACACGTCGCACTTTACAATTTTGCGATTTCGATGTTTACGCATAACTGAGGTAGTATCCCAATTGTAAAAGTGGATTACTAATACACCAAACTTTTTATTAAAAATTTTAAAATCATGTGATTATATGTTGCCTATCACATGACTGTATAATTATTATAACGCGCTAGTGACTGAATACTAAAAAGATGCGATATTGAAAATTTTTAATCGTTCCTTAAGGAAAATATAAAAAGATTTCTTGTTACTAAATCTGTATATATATCCCAAATAACACGTATAACATCATGTTGCCATAAGACATCTTTTAGATATCTTTTCGACATCTTTTAGACATGCGTGTTATCTGGGTATGTTAGTAAAAAACGAAATCCCTCAGATAAAAAAAAAATTTGAAAGATAATATCAAATCTTATAAATTAATTTTTAGAATTCGTAAAGCAGCTCATTACATATGGGGTGGTTGAAGAAGACGGGTACTTTTCCAGGAGTGCGCCACGTCGTGCTGGTTCGATCGATCGCACGAGACTCCGTTATACAAGAGATGGTTATAGTACGTGCTGTCGGTCCCACGTATAGTATGATCAGTAAACTAACAAAAATTAAGTTAAATAAAATAACAATAAAATTATAATTCACCCCCTCTCGCCTCCTTCAATAAATAGCAGACTTGTAACATATAATCAGTGATGAATGTATTGTATATACAAGATGTCTGATCAGCCACGTTGCTTCTTTGTTTCAACAAGTGCTGAGTTACTCTTATCTCCGAAAGTTCAAAGAGATCTGTAAGGGCCAGAATCACAATTCTTTATCGCTATTAACATTAGCTATCATTTTTACACACAGTTCAAGAATTATATTATAAATTACATATGAAGGACAGTTTTCTTTCGCCATTCGATTTTAAATAAAAATTTTAAATGAAACACAAGTCCACAATAAAATTTCTATTAAAGTAAAATATCCTTGAAACTAAGCAACGAGATTTTATTGTTTATTTAAACTCTTGTTTGTTCCAGCGTTTGCAGGACTTTCAATGTTTCAAGGATAATCAATCGGACGCAATATTAAATTTTTAGAGAAATGTTGACTTTACACCTCTCGATAATGTAAGATTATTAAAACTGCACGTGTGGCTGATCAATCTGATCTGAGCTGTAATCGAAATTCCGTTCAAGCGATTCACCGTTTCGAAACTTATAGCGGGCCAGAATCCCGATGATTCTCGAGAACTATTTGCACGGTTCGGAGGCACCCGGTGATGATCGACATTTAACCGAGCCATTTCACGCTCGTTCCAGTCCGTAAACACTTCCATCACTGGCAGTCACTTTGACATTTGTAGTCGTGTTGCGGGGGAAAGCGGAACTCGTTCGGCGCCCGATATACGTTCTCGACAAGTCCGTCGTCGGATTACCTGAAAGCTCACGCACCTGCCGGCGATGCATCCTCGCGTTGCGTTGCGTCGCGTCGCGATGCGTCGCGACGCCAACGACACAAGGGTGCGGCGCGCACGAGAGAGGGTTCCGGCCGGCGGCACGCCGGTCCTACCCCGGAAAATCAAAGGAAGCCGGCTTATCAGCAATGTGCGCGCGCGCGCACTCGTCGCGGGGGAAGCATCCCCTTTCGATCATACCTGATTTTCAATTCAGGCGGCTATATACGGGGTGTTCCGGAAATCGGACGTAATCTATAAATATGGTACCCCTTTCCCCACACAGTAAAAAACATTTTGTACTTGTGTTAAAACCGGTCCTTGTTAAAATTTCTGTGTTGAATTTTTAACATACCCGAGTGTTAATTTAACATAATGTGACTATGTTATTTGAATATTTTGTGTTAAATTGATATTCAACATTTCTTAGTACTAAAATAACAATTTATAAGTAAGTGAATAAATAACATGAAAATAGTGTAGTTTTAAAAGATAAATTCTAAGATAAATGAATAAAATGTATGTGTTAATTTAACATATTATAAATGTTAATTTTACTGAAGAAATATGCTTCTATAATTTGTTTCCAAATTGTGTCAAAGTGTTACATTTCTTGTGTTAATTTTTATATAATATTTGCGTTATTTTCTAATATATTCATCTCATGTTAAATTAACACAAAAATTTAGGTGGACCGTTTGGGACACGTGAAACATGTTAAATTTAACACAAATTTTTCAACTGTGCACACTTTCTTTCTCCGCACGAATAATCGATTTAACATTCAACTAATTAATCCGATAAATGGCTACGAGTCATTAATATTGTATAGAAGGTTCCGAACTCAGAATCTCGAATCTTTCTTCTTTGAGGATGTTAATTGGATTGTGTTCGAAAAGGGAAGTTAGAACAAAGAGAAAGCTTGAGGTAGATATGCCGATTTATTCAAATCATTTGCCTACCTGAAAATTTCGCCAAATTGCAACATTAATATCTCGTAAATTAATGTTTAATTGTGATTCCTAAATCAACGCACATTATGCGTAAAATGCGTAAAAATAGCATTCGTACAGCGGAATTAATTCGCCGTAAGTATTATTCCTCCAGATGCAATTACAGCTTTCAAATATCTCTCACTAAATAATAAATAAGATATATATTCTCGAGAAAGTTCGATTCGCTATAAAATATTCGTTTGTTACACTTAAAATACGAAAACAGAAAAGATCCTAAACCACACAAAAAAGACATTTTTACTAATATTAAAATATTACCACGAGTATACTTCCCAATAGTAATAAACTATATTTTCAAATAATTCATATACGTCTGGAGAAAATGAGATTTATGGCGAAGCAATGGCGTACGAGTGCCTCCTCTGCCGCGCATAAATACTTATTTAACACAAAACGTTACGAAAAAAAAAGAGAAAAAGAAATTAAATAACAAAAGCGGCTGGCGCGAATGAAACAGCGCCTCATAAGTACGAATATGACAGAGCTTCTTAATAAACAAAAAAAATATTTTTTTCGTAAGAAAATAAGAAATGCACCAATTTCTCCTTCGTGACGAATTAACATTTCCATTTCGGTTTGTTTAATGAGGCGATAGAAATGCGCTAATAGACAATACGATCCATCCTCGTATACTTACAGCAAGCAATCAGCAACACTCGAGCTCCATAACAATAATACGGAATAATAATCATAATAATCATCGTTCATAATAATAATAATAATAATCGTCATCATTATTTTCGTTAACGATATGTTAGCCTAGTCCGTATAAACACAGCGACATCGAAACATCGTTTATATTATGTGTAGAAATTAATTCATATTTATGTATATAACATACATATATATAATATATATATAAAACATTTGCAAAAAAATCACAGTTACTTAAAACACCTTATCTTTCCACTCTCTTCTTTTTCTTAAACTCTCTTTTTCATTCACTCTGTCTCTCTCTCTCTCTTTCTCTCTCATTCCGTCCTTCTCTCATACGCACATTCTTTTTTTCGCACCTATTTATAGACGACGTATCGCGGGGAATAATCATCCGCTTTCAATTATTAAATTAATAGTTAAACAAAAAGGCTGTCGCAGCCAATTTCGCCGGACTCTTTATGCTTATCTTTTCACATAATTCATTCGCAAGATTTGCTTTGCAATCAAATGAGTTTAGCCTTTCCCAAGTTTCAATTATAAAACAATTAATAATGTTCTAATATAATTTGTAATATTTAGTCAAGATTAAAATGTTGCTCAATTTTTATTCAATGAATTATTGATTTTTTAATACTTCCTGATGATCAGTTTTCAATGTCGTGTACATATTGCAAATTCAAAGATTTTATAAAAATGAGCTTCCTTCCACAAGATACAACCTCAACATTACAAAAAACAAATCAGTCGATAATGACTTCGATTAGACATGGAAATATTTTCGTGGAAGAAAATTGCGTCGAGGCAGTGGCACAACATCGATGTAACAATAATCAGGATTTCTTAAGTACTATTCGCGGTTTCACAATGTCTTCACTACTTTTAGATAAGAGCAGATGTCCGATTTCTAATTATTGATTTCTCTCTTGCAAAATAATTTGCAATGCTGAATATAATTTGGAAATTTTCCCCAGTTTGTAATAATTTATATCATCATATAAGTTCCCAAAGTTATGTGAATCAAATTAAAATTTAGAGATATCTTAACGTTTCAATAAGTCGCAACTAAAACTCGAAGTTTTATTTATCAATATCAGAGTGATAAGAACTATCTTTTTGTTAATTTTCGGTTTGTAGCTATAAGAAAATTTTCCACCGTTTCATATATCTCTTTTTAGAAGAAAGAAATATATATGCTTTTAGTTAATTAGTGTTTTTAGGAATCGAAATTCATCCAAGCTATTATAAAGTCGCTTTATAATTATCGTTGCACGAATATCAAACAATCGATTGTTTAATTACACGGCAGTGTTGGCACAAAGCGTAAACATTGGCTGTCTTTGTCGGAGAAGAAGGAAAATTTACATTTAAATATAGTCCTAAGCACACGCAAATAAAGCGCTTTTGTCCAGCTAGATCTGCGACTTGAATCACTATGGCGGCCGTTGGAAATAATAATTGATAACTATTATCAATAATTTTCATACACTTAATCCCTCAAATACGAATCGCTGCTTCTCTCGTCTCGGAAAAACCAAAACACGCCATAGATAAAAATAATAAGATATATGTATATAGATATATATATATAAATACATATTTTCTTAATTTTTATGTACATATCAAATCTGAAAAATATATCGTATGTAAGAAACGTATATTATTATATACACATAATAAACCGTAATAATGTGCAGTCTGAGATAGTCGCGCGATTTCGGATATATAATAATTATTAATTTTGGGCAATTGCGAATCACGCTGCCCGAGACGTTTGAGAGATTAATCAACGAAAGAACGAACTTCACATTGAGTACTTGTGATAGAAATACCTAGAGTAAGATTTTTGCGCGCTACCGTCCGCTTGGTAAGCCGAGGACAGAAAAGCCAGTGACGATGGCAGTAAACGTTCGCGACTCGATTCGCCGGAAGTCAGTCGACCGCGCAGACATTGACCGTCTTTGTCGAAGAACGAAAATTTACAATTTAACAAATATGATCCTGTCACAGAGTTAAAAAATTGATAAAAAATTTTGGTTCTACATTATGATTTACCAGGATTCTATAACATTATAATTTAAACATTACTGCATCATTAAGATGAGAAGATGTCTCAATCCTATCAAATAAAATCTGCATTTATATTAAGAATATGAAATTGCAATCCTTACAAAGATATTGCAATCCTAGAGAATTTCACAATTTATAAACAATGCATAATTCGTCAGAGAACGATACACAGAATTCAAGATTACATATCTCAAAAATTATTTAGTTCGTACCAATAAAAAAATTTTTGGCAATATAATACAAGTAGTAATTTTTAGCATAAAGTTGTAGAAAAAATATCAGCGTAAAGAAAATGTCAGTCAAATATACATGATTAATATACGTCGGCGTGACTGACTCCAAGCGATTGATAGCGAGACAGATGGCTGACAAAACATTGATCAGTAACTATTTCATTAGCGCTAATGGGTATGTACAAAATTTCATATGTTACACGACAATTCCGATCCGCCGTTAATCCAAGCGCTCGAGGAAAGTCAGTGTTGATCCGCACACATGACGTAAGAGCTCATCGCTTCAGGCTTCAGTCATTAGTGCGATTAGCAGCAATAATTATCACGATAAAGAAGCGTACATTGAAATCAATACCGGAAATTTCATATTCCAATTCGAAATCTACTTCATGTTTTAAAAGTTTGAAACGATCGCGGAGTCGAGATCCGAGAAAAGCAATTAAAAATCCCCAAGATCTTTTAAAATCCAAATGTTTAAACTCATTCCGACTATAGAAAACGTGAAAAAAATGTTTTACGAGAAGCGTAAATCGATGAAAAATGTTGAACAAGTTCGAAAATCGATTGGCACTTTCTCTTGCCGCGAGCGCTTCAATTATCACACCGACGAATGCTCGTTAATAAGGAATGGTTGTCGGAGAACTTCCCTTAGGAGAGGACGTTGACTTCGCGGGGCGAACCGCAGACGTTCAATACGCTGCTGGTCGAATTAGGCGTGATTTGACTTCGAGCCTCGTTTTGAGCCTGCCGTATCGCCTCCTTGTACGGGCCGCGCTTTTTCTTGTTATACCGCGTCTAAAATCATATTCATAACTATTATCGACAAATTTCCAAAAGTCATTACGTTCCATTATCACTATGGAACAATTAGAATAAATTCTAAATTTCACTCTTTTGTGTCTTTTTTCATTCGAAGCAGTTCCAATTACTTATTATTTACTTTTTTACTTATTATTAATTTTATTACTTATTTTATTATTTATTATATTTATTTATTTCTATTATTATTCATTATTATTATTCGAATGAGCATACCTTAAAGGTTTCCAGAAAGGGACTTAATTGATCACAGGACATCAGCGAACTCGTTGACGATCCGTACCAAGCCACGTGAGCCTGAGGACCCGACGAGGTACCATCTTCCTTGCAAGATAACGAGATACTTAGCACCTGTACATAATAAAATTTGATAATAATTATATGACTGTGTGTGTGTGTGTGTGTTGTGTGTGTGTGTGTGTGTGTGTGTATTATAATCTATAATATTCTATATAAAGAATTTATTATTATTGAGATAATCGTAGAATCAGCACGCTTTTTTGGAACATCTTGAGCGTACCTTGCCAGGCCACCAGGGAAAGCCGTGGATTTTGCCCCACACGACGTCGCCCACGTCCATCCGCCTGCCGTTGGCCGTAAGACAGTGTGCCACGGAAGTAGCGGCTAGGCGCATGACCAGAGGGTGCGACTGATGAGGTGGAAAATCCGGTGCAGTTTCTACTTCTGGTTCGTGTTCGCTCAACTCGTCGCTGCTACCACCGGAACTCTTGCAACCGGAGGACGCGTTGCTCACGGGATAATCACAACGCGCGTACGCATTCGTATTCAGCCTCTTCAGGGATATCGACAGCTTCTGTTTCAGGCACTGCTCCTTGATGGCTCTGTAGGACTCACCGCCGCCCGGTAAGACATTCCAATTTTGTTGCTGCTGCTGTGGCTCTTGTTGCTGCTGCTGTTCCTGCTGCTGCTGTTCCTGTTGCTGCTGTTGCTCTATGGAATCCAAACAGGATTGCTCAGATTGTTCCTCAGATTGTTGTTGTTCTTGTTGTTGTTGCTGGTTCTTGTGCTTCCTGCCCTCCTTGTGCTTCTTTTTATGCTTCACTTTGTGCTTCCGGCGATGATAAGAGAGCGGATCGTATGTGGGGTTGTATCTAAATAAATTGGAATAGAGAGAGAGAAAGAGAGAGTAATAAATTGATAAATCCTTGAAAAATATGGCTTCTCTTCAAAGAAAATTCTTAATATGCAACCGTGAAATATATTTTATAAATTAGTTACAATAAAAGTTGTAATGCGTTTTTACATTATACATATACTATATGATGTATTTTTATATCAATTATACATATGTATATATATATATATATATATATATATATATATGCTATTGTGAAAAAAGAAAAAAATACCAAACCCATAAAAAATTATAAAATTATGCAAATCACGGATTCTTTGGATTTATATAATTTTCACTTGATATGATCTTACCTCGGCGATCCGTTGCAGGGCGACCTTGCTGGTGATACTCCGCCCAGCATTTTTCTCCTAGCCTCTTTTTTGGCCTTCTTCAAGGCTCGTTTCGCTGCCTTTGCGCTGGCGTCCTTCACCACGCCGCCCTGCTTTTGAGGGTCTACTTGTTCCTGCCCGTCCTCTTCGCCCTCATAATCGTCACCGAAGGATCTGGGCAGCTCCAGAGGATCTCTCTCTTGCTGAGCGTCGTCGGGGTCATCCGTCTCCTGTTCGTATGCATCAGGATCCTGAGGTTTTGCGGGTATCTTGAGAACAGTCCCTTCGCCCTGCGCACCAAATGAGATCTTGATCACCGGCGTGGTCCTGGCAGTTCTCGTGGGATCCTCAAACACCGATTCATCCCAGAGATCCTCCATCGAGCCCACCGAGCGCTTCTTCCTTGGCACTCTGCCGGTTCTCAGTCTCATCGTCGAATCCGCAGCTGCGAAAGTTTTCTTGTCCTCCTCCTCGGGAACCTTCGCGCTCTCCACCGATGAACTACTGAGTCTTCTCGGCGTGGCGCAGTAAGCCGTCGAGGGATTATTGTCGCAGTCGGCGGTGGACTCCACTCGTTCCTGCGATGCCAGCATATTCCTCAAGGACGCCTCCTCTTCGTTTCTGACAGGCCAATGTGAAAATTGCGCGCTCGCCGCGACCCTCACCTTGTCTGAAACAATTGTCCAGTCTTCGATACGAGTTCAAACCAAGATTATACCGTCAATTAAAACTCTTTAATTCGTCTAGAGATTCAATAACTCGAAAAGCATTTCTTAATCCTTAAGCATTTATTATTTTCGCAAAAGATTGAATCAAATACGTATTTTCTCGAACTACTTTAAACAGATAAATATTACGTCGAAAAATTAAAAGGCAAAGTAAAATGTAATGGATTAAAAAAACTCTAGATAAATTATAATATATATATATATATAAAAACATATATTTTATATAACTTAATATATATTAATAAATTATATGGAACTAAATTTGTATCTTACTGCTTCATGTATGTAAATAATTTATTTAATATTAAACTTGTTGTTAACTTGATATTACTTTGATATTAACTTGTAGCATTGTATAAAACATCACAAAAAGTTTAATGCTCAAGATTTGAACTTTGTTTCCATTTATACAACTATAGTTTTAGATTTAACTGCTGCGCATAAGTGGCATAATATATGCTATCTAGACTTTTATATATGAAAACATGCAATTAACTAACGTCATTAGATCATTAGAAAGATCTCGCAAAGGAAAATTGTATTCACTAAAAAAAAACACTAAATCATTGACATTGACATTCAGAGACATTGATTACTTTATCTCATAAAGCTAATTCACATAATCGCGATATATCTATAATTTTTGAGCTGTAATATACGATTTCCGATAATAGTATACGTTAATAATAATGTCAATAGTTACTTATTCTAAAATATAAGAAGTGAAAAACAATGTACCAGACAATTGACCAGGTCCTTGTATCGCGTTACTGATCTCGTTGGGCTGCAATCTCGACAGTTTTGGGATCAGCGACGCTCCCAACTTCGACGAGTCGGTACTCGAACTTGCTGTCTTCGTCATCGCTTGATTGGAGATTGTGCTTTCTGTTCGGCATTCCGACAGCAGAGTCCGCTGAGTCTTCTGCGGTTGCTGACCGCAACGTCGATCGCTTCTTCTCGTGGATCCCGGAATCAGCTAGTAGAATCAGCAAAGAAAATAGTTACTTTGTGCGATTATACGGACCGAATATCTATTAAATATGCAGCGACTTCGATGAAGTCTCTAGAAGCCCCAACGAATTTAACGTTACGAAGATAATACGGTCGGATTTGAGCTTTAAAAACTTTATCAGAGGTCCACATTATCACATTTTTGACGATACCAAGTTTCTTAAAGCATAAATTTTATGTTTATGGCTTCTAAGTCTTCTGTGTGCTTTCAAATATTTTTAAATTTTGTGAATTATTATAACAATGCAACTTCTATTTCCGCGAATTCTTCGAAAGAAACTTGTAGAAAGAAACATTCGATGTAACACACTCAGGGTTGCGTTCGAAAACCCTACTCGACGAGTAGAGTAGGATTTAATTGGCCAATCAAGACAAAAACAGCAAAGATTTCTTTATCATGATTGGTTAATAAACGCTACTCTACCCGTCGAGTAGAGTTTTCGAACACAGTCCTATATGTGTATACGATCCCAAGCAACATTACCTGCTGCGATTGCTGTTGCTGCTGCACGTCCTCGTGCTTCCGCTTCCTGCTGACGTCGACATTCTCGCTGTTCTCGTTGCAGATCGACCGGCACTTGCTGCAGAGCACCTGGCGGGGCCTCAATCTCACTGTAGGCCTCGCGTTCTTGTACCTAGCGGGCGGATTGATGCTCCTACGAAGGTCGACCTTGGCAACGACGGCGGCCGCCGACGACGACGACGCACTCCTCTTCTCTTGGAAGTAGCTGAAGCGCGCCGCGATCGTCGCCAATTTGTCACCATCGGGGTCCGGCACCGGCTCCGGGGGCTGAACACCGCAGGGAAGGCCCCTACAGCAACATAATTCGTAGCGCGTCTTGTAACTGACGTTCCAGATGTTTAAACGATATCTAAACTAACCCATCCCAATAGGCAAATTGTGAAAACATTACATAATAATGGCATCATGAATTGACAAAAATTTCGCAAGAACTACGCTAAGATGATTCGCCTCGATTCGCCATAACGCAGCAGTTTTGTCAGAATAAAATTTCTAAATAATTTTTGTCAAAAATTAGACAAGTCCAATTTGAGATGTAAATATTTTATAATTCACTTTCTTTCAAGAACGTAATGAACGAGACGCCGCAGCATATTGAAGAAGCAAGTTAGGACATGTTACTTGACTATCTTCAAATGCTCGACAAACACTTCCGAAAGATCGGTTCATATGCATCCCAAAAGCCGTTTGACTCTTTATTTAAAATTTAGCCATACTGAATGTATAATATTTTATGGTGCAATATTTCTACATTATAATTTAGGAATAATTGTGCATTTTTATGAATATATATATGGATTAAATTAATTTTTTCTCTCCTTCATGCACAATTATATTTCTAAACATTTTAAACATAATACAGCTGAAATATTTTTCTCAGTTATTGAATAATTCATTTTCAAATTTAATTTTGTAAATGTACTACTAACAATAAAATGATTCGCCATATTGTTATTGTTTTACTGAAATACTATTTCGAAATTAATTGGGCAAACAATTATCAATATTTTATAAAAGGTCAATATTTCTACATTCATTTAAATATACCCATATAATTGCAGATCACAAATTTTATGCAAGATTTCGTCATATAATTTTATAAATGTTTTCCTATCGGGGCAGTAAGCAAACTGTTTGCAGTATGCCAGCAGATTGACAGCAGATTCGATCAGAAAAATGCAACAGATCCGATATCATCCGTGTCCGCATTAACTGGTGGACCCAAAATCAACGTTTTGTGCCTAAACTGGTGAGAACGAATAATTTCGTATTATAGATGGAAGCTTATCTATAAGAATTTATCAAGTTTAATGAAAATCCGTTGAAAAAATTGTCAGAGCTATTCATGGTGCTCATATATGAGTTATTACCAGTTGTGGCACTTTTTTTCGCTCATATATGAGTCATTACCAGTGAACTGGTTAAGCTCGTATTTTGCCGACAGGCTTGCTGACAAAATCTAACAGCAGATTTGCAGCAGAAACCGAACAGAATCGAACGTACTGTCGAACGCAGATTCTGCTGTATTTCTGCCGCCAATCTGAATCAAATTGTGTAACAGGTATGTCAAGGTCTGCTTGATTTCTGACGTCAATCTGCTATCGTATTTTGTTGAACAAACTGCTATATTTCTGCCAGCAGCATTGTATTGTATATGTCAGGTCCTGTATCAAATCTGTAGTCTTTCTGCCGACAAAATTTGTAGTAGGCACTCCACAAAATCTGTTCTCGATAGACTCGGCTAACTGGCTAACTATCCAAACCATCTAGACAATGACGCCTTATCAACATTTCCGTCGTTTCGAATATCTTATTGTCCATTTGTTTCCCAAATAAGATTCTGAAACTCGGCGTTATAACACAATGCGCCGCTACCCTGGGGATATGTCGAGACTGCTTGACTACTCGATTAGACTTCCTACTCTTGCACGTAGCGATAGATTCATTCGTACCATCTTACATAAACGCGGATCGATAAACATGAGAAAATTGAAGAGGCTTTCTTTTGTTTCTTTATAAAAAATACTCGGTACAACGCTAGTTCTCTCGATTCTACTCGATACGAAACTTGTGCTTCAGGCAGTATTTTGGGTGTACTGTTTTTCTACTCGGAGAAAGGCTTCCGATTGACGCACAGATTTCTAAATGACAAGTAGCTTGTTCTTTCGATTCTTAAGACTTGATTTTACCGAGTTCTCAAAATTTTCTCCGGACTTTGAGATTAACTTTCCTACGTTCGGCAAGCGAGCTAGATCGTCGTTGCGCCGAAGCTTTCGATAGAAACCGCTGTGAAATGAGAATGGCCGGGCAGAAGATTGGGCAACGCTTTCGGGTATGCTTCGTCGGCTTCCCGTGCACCGACAACGCGGCCATGTCATGGTATTGATTCGAGAGAGGCGCGTACAATGAGCGACAGCCTCTGATGGTATATCCATTAATATTTTCTGGGTCTCGATACGAGGCAGACCCTCGAAATTCCGAGTCAGTTCGCGCGAGGGAAGAAAAATGGCCGGGAGGGAATATCGGGAATCAGCAGATCCGCCACGACGTGAAAATGATTATGATGGAACTGATAAATCGAAGGGGTCTGCCCGCTATCGTTGCTTATCCAATTTGTAACGAATTTACAGCACAAAGATCCCGAAGTCATAAATTTGTTAATCCTAGAATTATTCTAATCCTCCTCTCATCCTCGTGCTGTTCTAAAATCGCAATGCGCGTTTATCTAATCTCTAAGCTTGGCTTAATTTACATCTTAAATCGAGCTGCGATTTATCAACAAGTTTCTATTCGATAGCATGTTGAATTTCATTAATTTTCGACCTGTCGCAATTAGATTCTAATTTGTTCTTTCTGACGTTCTCAATTATCTCGTTAAAAACAACTGTAACAACAACTAGCTCATTTCTTAAGTTAATAAAGCAGACGGTTAACGTGGACTACGGCGTTAGTATACGTGGCTGTTTCTCTGCTTTGTGTCCACGCACACATCCGCAGTTTCGACCCGCAAATGGTGGCGTTCTCAGAGACGTCGACGATATTCCCTTTGTTCCTGACGAACACGAGACCACTATATTGGAGGTTCTCAACCTTGGATCATACGCGAGCCGTACAGCTGGGACATATTTTGGCTCGATGTCGGGCAGATCGATAAATACCGTTCCCCAGACTAATAAATTCATGTCCTTGGACTGTCATCTACTAATTTAGTCATCGATTTGCAGCCGACCTTTCTTCTTAAATGTGGATTTAATGGAGCACGCAGTTCGACCAAAATTTTATTAAAGCGCAGTTTGCTTGAAATTAACGAGAAGATATATTAATATTTTATTTAAAAAAAGATAACAATCTCATTGCAATTGATATATAAACATCAGGGATAATAAATACCATTAAAATCGTCCGAATAAGAAATTCAAATAAGAAATTCTTTGAGAAGCTAATCTTGATACCAGCAGTCTTTTTAGAAGGGGAAAACGGCAGAATTAATCCCATGAATGTAAAACTTTGTTGAGAAACTAGCTTTATTATTCGATGGATATAAATATTTCATCGACATCTTTCACAAAATTCTTTAAAGATGTACTGTCGATTTCTCTAGAATGAATTAAAGACTTATAGTACGCATAGCGGAAAAGTATGGGAACCTCTACCGCACCATACCGTCGTGCACAACGTGACACAAGCCAGGCCTGGTTGGTCGGTGGCCCCGACTAGCATTCAGGGCCGTAAACAGGAACTTTACCGTTTCTATATTACTTATCTTTCCTTATCTGATCCAACTCAAAATTTCCTTATCTAATCCAACATAAAATTTTACAAAATTGTCCCATATATTATAACCCAATTGGCGTGAAAAAAATTAATCAATAAACAAGAAATATTAAAATATGAGTCAATACTGTTTCCCGATATCCCAGATATTATTAGTCGGACTCAACATAACATCATTTATTACCGCAATAAAGATACAAAAGTTTGGAAAGGAAGTAAACGAAAAGAAAATAAACGAGTGACGTAATAAGAACAGTCAATACTGGATATATTCTCAAGTAATTAATTTTCCAAATTAAGATGTATTGCTGATCGGTCGAACTCCAAAACCCCCTCGACCCTGCTTACAGCCCTGCCAGGCATGGTTGTGCAATTGCGACATGGAGCGGCCATTGGCCGCCCGGCTTGGACAAGAAAACCTATGGCGCGGGGTAAGAAAACGGGCAACAGCTGTTCGGCCACAGCGACGAGCACGGCTCTGGACTCACGGGGCGGCTAACCCCGGCCGACCCGAGAAAAATGCGCTGAGAAAAAAGACAACTGCTCGGACGGACGAAACTAGCGATTGCATGAGCAAAATTGCTATTCGGACGGGGCACGCTCGAACAAGAGGTCCGGGGCGGTTGACAATGATCGAGATCGGAACCAGTGCGATTTCGAAGTCATCGAAATTGCAGCCGGGTTCCGAGATAGAATCGAACAAATTGGATAATTGCACGGCGTTGAACGAAAATGAGTTTATCCGTCGTACACAATAGCTTTCGACGGAACCGGTTTAATATCAATTTTAATTATAACACGAATTCGGTTAATTCGATAGTAAAATTCAATTCATGTTGCAGTAATGTATAATCAAATTCAATAAACCTCAATGGTTTCATGGTAAAATTTTATATAATAATGGAATATTCATTAAGTTGATTAATCGAGTATTCGATCAACTCGGCGGTTATAATATTTGAGTAAATTCAGTTTAAGGTTTTCCACACGTTGTTAACCTGGCTATATACATAGAACTCGCCTTTCATAAGTTTGCGGATTAACTTGTGTCTGCACAACAGTGGTCAACTAGTATAACGACTACTTAGTTGATTTCCCAATAATCGAAATGACTACTCGTATCAGAGAAGTCGGCAACGACTATATTACGGAGGTGGCGTTTACTATGCGAGACCATGAGTCACCGCAGCGAAGTCTTTTTAGCATATACTGGGTGACACGAAACTTTCGTTACGTTCATCCACGTATTTTACGACTATTCGAAATCCGCTAATTGTCTTAACCGAAATTTTATTTGATGGGAAACTACTGCCCGTCATTTATTCCCCACTGTCAATCTCCCGTCCATTAATCACGAATAGACACATATTCGATTTAAAACAAGGATAATTTAATCAGCAATCTGATTATAACATTATCGCGTGAAGAGAATTCCAATAATTGAATGTCTTCCGTTCAATTATCATTGAAAAGAATCCCACCACGAGTTGGATCCGCCATCGAGGGAAAGCGTGCGACTCGCGGGACACCGGGTATACGTAATTATACGCATATGTAAGTGGAGAAAAAAAAAATGGGTGGAGGATGTAATATCTCATTTATATGACGATTTCGCGACAGCCGAGTCGTGTGAAATTTGAGGAAACTCGCGACTTCCACGCCCATATCGCGGCTGGCGCCAGGAGAGGACCTATACGCGCGCGTATACGCTTCCTATTAAAATACAGATAAGTTATCAAAATTATCGGAGCTTTCGGGACTTGGACCTATTTACGTCTCTCGGAGGAAATGAGATATTTCGTGCCAAGTTCGTGCGTAAGTTCGTGCACTATCGTGGAAGCCGACGGGCGTTGCGCGCCGTCGGACGGCGCGCGTCGCGTCGCCTCCACAACTTCTGCGGTAACTTAATCCCGTGGATCGCGATAATTAAAATATCTCAAATCTTAATATCATTCCTCTGATACTTTAATACCTGAATCTCAAAGCTTAAACCTTCCGATCCAAATTTCAGCTCGGACGTCTACGACGTTTAGAAAGTTAAGAGCGATAAGGGAGCACAATGGAGGCATTAGAGTTTTTGCAATACCGTCTTTTAGATACGGTGAACGCTAAAATCACGTTATTGGGTCGACCCAATAACGTGATTGGTCTTTCGATCCAATAACGTGATTTTAGCGTTCATCGTATTTAAAAGACGGTATTGCAAAAACTCGCTATTAACTCCAAAAACAAAGAGTTAGAAAAGCGGTGGTTATTGCGATAAATATCACCTTGGTGGTCAAATTGATAAAGACGCCCATCCCGGATAAAGCAGGAAAGTCCAGGTTCAAATCCTGGCTGAAGTGATATCTTTCGCAATAAGTTTTTTACAGTTTTATATAAGATCACACACAGTATCTTACTTATTATCAGTATCATTACTATTATTAAATTGATTATCAATTTAATCCAACGTGATATTACTATTTCCAGCTTTAGCTAAAAAGACTGCGTTTCAAGACCGAAAAGTAATCGGCGCATAGTTGGCTGAGCTATGTGAAATATATAAATAAATAAATATATAAATTTATGCAATAAAATATTTTATTGGGCAAAAAATCTAGCTCGACCGATAATAGCCTATATTTCTATACATTGTGTTAGTCAGGAAAGCTTTTTTCTTTAAAAACCTCCCGAAGTCCTAAAGGTAATTAACATATCTTTTGCATGAACAGTCAGATTATCTCTAAATACACAGAAAAAATGTAGCTGCCGTAGCTAAAAACCGCGTGTAGTAACTAAATTGCAGTCGTAAAATATGGACAGCAAAATCTTAGCTGTGATACCTATTTCATTTTGCTGTCGTGTTTATAAATTTCTAAACTGCAGCAAACATTTTGCTGTAGTTTAGAAATTTATAGTCACGACAGCAAACACAATTTAGCAAATCATGATTAGCTATGATAGCGAAAAATTTTTTTCCGTGTATTAAACACCGACGTTTCACTTAAAATAAATTTTTGGAAAAGTTGGTGTTATAAGTACTACTTTTTTTTACAGATACTCATTTATTTTGTCGAAATAGATTTTCTTCCCAATTCACGATTTATGCTTTGTTTCATGAATGAAATATGCAGTTAGGCTCGAAAGAGTGATTCTTGAATTCCGAGAATGCTACCCGAGAAAGTCGACGGCACTTTTGTGTAACCGCCCAATTTTAGATCGATTATATAACGACTCCTTGGGATCCTGACGCTGTCAGACATTTGGAACATTGACTTTGTTCCAGGAATTTTTAAGTTGGAAATATCACATCCTTAAATCTCGACGAGCACATTAATGATTGTAAGTTATACGCGGTAACCAACCGAACTTTTTGTAACAAGGGAGCATCGATCATCGTGCACATCGATTGTTACACCATCATAGATCAATGATCATAGATCATTCTGCTTTTTATCCTGATCTTCATTATCCTGTACTTTAGTCTTAACTTGTGTGGCAATTCAAGAATCCTAGAATTCGAAAGTAAGAACCGTGATAACAAATTTTTGTAGCTGGCAATCTATTTCGGCGTCCTTGAATCTTTGGATACTCGAAATTAAGAGTTTTAGATCCTTCGCGTCTTGCGTTCTAGAATTTCAGGATCGCCATACAAAATCGAAAGTAAACCCGCAAAAAAAAAACATCGTTAGCATTTGTTTCTCGAACACAACTATCAGTTTCTTTCAAAATTATTGCTATAATTTTGAAGAAACGATATGAATCTACTGGTATTCAAGGATTTATATCTTCAAACTTTTAGAACTCTCGGTATCTTGGGATACCGCGCCTACACAAAGCTGAAGAAAATAACCACAGAATGACACAAAAGAGCCTAGTCACTAATATCCGGTTTGACAAACAACCGTCACTTTGTTTCAAAACGCGAACCTGCGTGTGATGATGAAAAGATTTTGAAAATCAAAAAGAAATCTGAGACTTTTTGAACTTATGATTCCTATCCTAGCATTTCTCAGGATCAACATATATCTCAAGAAATCTCAACGAACCATAAATGGACTTAGTCATCAACTTTTCTATTGAACATTCCATTACGTATTCGTCATTCTGTTCACAGACAGCAACTAAAGTACCTTGGAACCAACCAATTTCCAAAGATACATATCGTCCTCAGGTCTTAGTCATGTAATTGCTCCAAGAGATTAATGATTAATGATTCACGAATTTAATTGTCAATATTCGATGTAATAAGTAAAAGCATCGATCATCTTCCTGCAGAACCTGATCCTGATGGATCTGAGGCACGCCAAATCGATGAATCAGCTAATCCCAAGCTCTGTTCGGGACATCAGCCGTCGGAAACCTTTGGCTTCAGCGGTAGAACCCGCATAAGGACGCCCTTTTCTCGAGATTTTTTCAAAGTCGAAGGGGGGATGGTCAGGGGGTTGAAAACTGTTTCGATGACAGAACAAAGACTCTCAGTAAGCGGAACAAAGTAGGGAAAAAAGCAAGACAGGCTACAACACGAGGTCTTTCCTTCTATCGCTCTTTCTCTCTCTCTCTCTCTCTCTCTCTCTTTCTTTCTCTCACCCTCTTTCTCTTTCTCCTTTAATCTTACCTCTTAGTGGCGTCGAGGAGCGCACCTTGGAAGCACTTGGCGCCATGGACGAAAGATACCACGAGGATGTCGGGCAGCGCGGATTCGACGGTCACGAGGATCTTGTCGCCCGTGGCGAGCGCGAGGTGCGCGGACGGGGCCTCCGCCGCCGCGGCCGCCATCTTGCCTCGAGTTTAGAGTTATTGCGAGCGAGCGTGCGAGTAAGCTGGTGGTGTGTGGTGTGGTGTGGTGTGGGCTTTGCGCTTTCCGCTTCGCTCCGCTACAACCGAGAGGAGCGAGCGGCTCGTCTCGTCTCGTATCGTCGTCGTCGTCGTCGTCTCGTGCGCCGCGCCGCTCCGCTCCGCGCCGCGACGCACCGCCCCTTGTTTCTTTCTCTCTCTCTCTCTTTCTCTTTCTCTCTCGCTCGTTCGCTCGCTCGCAGTCTGCCTGAACCGGATGACGTGAGGAACGACGGCTGCGGCTGTGTGCGAAGACCGCGTGAGGCGGGCGGTAAAGCTTTACGGCTGGGGGGTCGGTGGGGGGACAGAGTGTGAGCTGGCAGGTAGAGGGGACGTTTAGCCTGGCGGTTTACACACTCCACAGCTGGCTGCGCCGCCGCCCCTGGTGCGCCTGCGCGCGTTGGAGGCGGCCCGCCACATCAGGTCCGTATACATAACGGGCGCTTGAAGGGGCCCCGGATCCACACTTGTTTTACAGTGATGAGTGAACAATGCTACCAACCATCGTCAGATTTTGAGGGCCGGTTGTTCCAACTTCTTGGTAAGCTAACTAATGGTTAAATCGTATGTCTCTCTTTGTTTCTCCTTCAAATTAGACAAAGATAAACATATGATTTAACTGTTAGTTAGCTTACCAAGGCTGCGTTCCGATATTCTATAGTATACGTGACGTATACTATAGATTTTTTCAGTACTCGCAGTGAATATCGGAACGCAGCCCAAGAAGTTGGAACAATCGGGCCGGTATTCATAGTCCGTTCTTATTTTAAGACCGTCTTAATTAAGTAATATCTTAAGATGCTAATACAGCTCTGTGATTGGCTTATGACATCTTAAGACTGTACTGACGGTCTTAAATATAAGATCCGACTATGAATATACCGGCCTCAGTCCTCAGAGAGGCAAATTTGCACGAATTCATATAACGACACTACTAGCGTAATTCCACCTCTGCGGCTATACCTTCCTATTGTAAATCTCTGATTTTGAAAAATCTTCGATTCTGATCAAGATGACGGGCGATGATGTGAGATTAGACTGTATTGATACTGTTGCAAACAATGCCCCAGGAAGAACAGAAAGTCATTATGACATCAAAATGACCTCAAAATGATGTCAAAGGCGTCATTTTAGCATCATTTTGACGTCATTTTGACGTCATCATGATTTTCTGTTCTACTTGGGTGTTGTAAACGATTATAATGTCCATTTCCACCAATGTAGATTAACTTTAATCTCGGTTTAATTTACTCTTTATCTTTTTTTAGTTCTAAGAATTAGAAAGAGATAAAGAGTAAGTTAAACCGAGATTAAAGTTCCATTTCCACAGTTTCCATTTCCATGTAGATTAATCTACATTGGTGGAAATGGACGTAAACGGTATGAACGCGGCCTAGCACAACTTTCCCATCGAAGGGCGCGTTCACCGGTGTCAGTAGCGTAGCAAGGGGTCTTCGTGCGAATTGCGATCGTCGCACGCGATATTGCTCATTCTGGATTCGGCGCTCGCCGTACGTCTCGGCTCGGCTCGGCACTCGTCGACATTGAGACAGAGCGGCCGAGAACGGCCGAGCTCCAGAGGCGGCGTGTGTTTCACGGTAGGGTGAGTGACTAGGATTTATGCTTTAATAAAACGTTGCATAAGCGCTTCAAGGCGACGCGAGTGCAGCAAAGGCAGATTGCTTTTGCCGGGCCCAATTTGTGGCCCGGTAACGTAATTCTCCTGCTCCATGTCTATGTTGTTGACGTTTAATGCGAAAAGCGATCGGTTGATCAATTGGTTCAACCACTGTGGTTGCCGGTGCACCCTACCGAAAACTGGGTCGTCACTTCGACCGCGGCTTTTCTGAGAGCGCGGAGTCAATATAGGCTGTGACGAGTGCTGGAAGAGATAAAGTGACGCATGAGAGGAATGATAACGCTGAAAGTGCGTGTGATGTGTCGACGCCTGTTAAGCCATGCTCACACGTTCTCACATTGACAACTGGAAATAACTTAGGATCGTTCACATCGATTGGATAACGAAGAGATGAAAGAAAGTCCCGTTTGATCGGTTACAAATCGTTTACTGCATTTAGTGGCGTTTCAGTAAAAAAAAAAGAATGAAAAAAGAATTGCAAGATGGGAAAGGAGGAAAAATATTTATAAATAAATTAAAACTTTTTAACTGTAAGAATTAAACAAAAAGATTAATAATTTATTGATGGAACCGAATTAAGATTTGCTCAATTAAATTGGTTAACGGCAATATGAACGAAAGAAACAGGTTTTACTTAATTTTAATTAATTGTTTCAATTTTTTCTATTGCTCTGTTTGATTTGATGATTCGAGTAATGAAAAATGTGCTGGGGCCTTTGAGGTGTGTGACACGTTCTTGCACAATTATGGCTTGCATTTGAATGATTAGCGGCGACACGTGAATGGCACAACACCGATAATGCGCAACGACGCTTATCTATCAATTCCACCATGACGTTGCAGACGACTCAACGTCACTCTGACTTTCACGGAATGCATCTATTTTATTTCTTGCGTGATCTGATCTTGCTTATCAGATTTATTTACAGTTGGAATTTTGATCATTATGCGGCTGTTTCGATGAAGTCTTAATCTAAAGCTTTCTTATACAATGGATCGTCCTAATCTGCAACGCTTCTTAAACTGCATGCGAGTAATCATTATCATTTGATATGCAGTAGGCAATCTAAAAATCAGGGACCATGTCTTGTAGTTGACCGCATTCGCGCAAACGCAAGCTTCCAAACTTTTGCGCTTGCATCTGTAACTTAAGTTAAAAAGAATTATTATAAAGAGGAATATTTAAATTTGATCCCCATCAAATTTATGCAAGACGCATTTGACATAATACGTCACAATGAAAAAATGTTCCTTTTATCAGGAATTAACTTTTGAAGGCTTATAAACTTTCTTATGCATAGAAATGAATTTGAAAAAATATAAATAATAAATAAATGATTAAAAAAAATGATGTATTTTTTTCTGTAGACACAAAGCAGAACGAGATATTTTTAGCTGAAAAAGCTTTAAGGTTTTAAATAAAAATTGTTGACGAAGGAGAGTATAAAAGAAAACGAAACACAATAAATCTGACTTCAAGTCGACTTAAAATTCACATTGAATAGTAAAAGACTAATTTGCAATATTACTATTTAATTTTACAGCTCGTTCCCCGCTAAATTTGCTTTAAAGAAGATTTGCATGTAGTAATAAATGCTAGCCTTTATCTTTTGCTCTATAACTGTATGTGTGTTATCTGTTATGCTTATTCTACTCGCGGCAAAATATTACGTAACATCTCGATGACAAGGAGAGAAAATTGCTTCGTGTATATTAAAAATGCTCGACCGCAGCGCACTATTTTCATGCACAGAGCTCACGCACTGAAACTATAAATATATCCTCATTTTGTCGGACTTCTTGTAACATTACGAAAGGAAGCACGCGGGGCTTATGCGAAACGTATGATCGCAAAGAACATTTAAACGATCATACGACTTGTTAGGATCCATTTGTATAATACTTTCAGTACGTATATCTTGTCCTAATATATTACTCCACTCCAGCGCTTTGGAATATTCTGTATATTCTTTATCGCGCATATAAATCGAACAAAAGCTTTTCACAATTTATAAATAACAGTAAATATATCGAAAACATATTAAAAAGGAAAATATTAAAATTTTCCAATTAATAAAATTGATTTTCTAAATTTATAATTTATCGCAGTATCTTTTCCGCTTCATGAATTATATTCCTAATTAGAGACCCGTTTCGAAGATATCTTTTAATTAAGCACGATGACGAATGAGAGACTGAACCTGGACAAACCCTTATGGGATCAGAACACCTTCGTGGGAAGATGGAAATACTTTGCGTGGATGACCGACTTCCGCACCTGCGTCAAATCAGAAGCGGATCTGCTAGCTGCTAAAAAGTTGTGCGAAGAGTACAGGTGATAGGAAATATATATGCAATTTCGCAAAATTTTCTTTCTTTATTTTAATAGAATCGACATGCGTTGGGGGGGAGGGGGATCAGTCCGAGAGTTTCCAGCATTATCAATAATAATATCGAATATCTCTGATGTGCTTAATATACTTAATATATATACTAATTTTGAAACCAACTGGAAATTTCAAGATATTTATGTTCAATTTAAATTTCCATTGAATTTAAATTTGTTATTGGGAATAATAATGCGGCAATGGGACGCTCTATGCATTCAACACTTCGTATTCTCGAATCGCTTGGAAATCTTCGCACCTTGTGCCTTGTAGAATTGGCAAAGAGCCAGCCGAAACTACTAGAGAACAAGTCATCTATGCGAGGAAGTTGTACGAGTCCGCCTTTCATCCCGACACCGGCGACCTGCAGAATGTCTTCGGCAGAATGTCCTTCCAGGTGCCGGGTGGAATGGCCGTCACCGGCGCTATGCTTCAGTTTTACAGGTATTTTGCAGAACTCGATTCATTGGGACATTCGATCCCTTCCGTGTCGCGGCCATTGAAGATCCTTTCGTTTGGTGATATCGATATTTTAAAGAAATCAGAAATATTTTGGCAGCCAAGAAAAAGAAGTATTAACTTTTCATTTATTTTATTTATTTAATTTAAATTTTAGCCTCTTAACTGGGGAATTAATTAGGGCATACACAAATTAATGTTACAGGGTCACCAGAATCTCGATTTTTGCAAATCTTTCGAATAGCACAATTTACATTTTCTAGGTATAAAACGTAAAACGTCATGTCCAATAGAGATTAGTTTTTGAAGCTCCATGACGAAAAATTTCGTCATGTCCAGTAGAGTTGATTTCTTCTTTAGAGTTGATTTTTTATGACGATATATTTTGTCATACCCAGTTAAGAAGTTGTTAAAACATAATGTTTTTGTTAGAATGTTAATAGAGTTCCCATGATTTTAGCACTAGTCTCAAGAACTTGTCGCATGAACAAGTTATCGTTTCTTTTCTGACACGATGTTGATTTGATCTAGGACGACTCAAGCGGTAGTTTTTTGGCAATGGGTCAATCAGTCCTTCAATGCGCTCGTCAATTACACCAACAGGAATGCTAACAGTCCTATAACAACCAATCAGCTAGGTGCAGCTTACGTTAGTGCTACCGTCGCAGCGATGATAACTGCGATAGGATGTAAATCGTATTGGCAGAAGCGCGCGAGTCCTCTAATGGCTGTAAGTTTTGCAAGAACAATTTAGAAACTACATAGTATCTCAGATTTTACACCAATGACCGACGATTCTTCCTTTTTATAAGATTTGTAGTAGTTGATTTTAATCTGAGAAGATCGATCGTATTGGAGCTTTTATATATATATATTTTTTTTTTGGAGCACCCTGTATATAATTTAAAATAAAGTATCTGAGACTCGTCCCAGATTGCTGAAGGCCTAGATTACTGAATAAAAGAGAAAAAAAACATATTTCAGAGGTACGTTCCGTTCGCCGCAGTGGCGGCCGCTAATTGCGCTAATATCCCTCTAATGAGACAGAACGAAATTGTGAACGGCGTGGATCTGGTTGACGAGGATGGCAGAAAACTTACAAAATCGAAGGTATATATTTACCTGCCGCTGGTTAATAGATTTGCTCAATATTACACGTACACACAAAATGCATCACATATAAAATCAATTTATATATCTTAAATTGAGTTCACACACACACAAGGCAAGATAATATTAAAATTTCAGATTACATTTGTTGCAAATCTTATTAAACTCCATCCTAGCCATATTAGAATTTTTTTAGTAAATCTTATTAAACTGATTTTAGCTCGCGGCTGTGAAAGGCATCAGTCAAGTCGTCATTTCGAGAATCGTCATGTGCGCACCCGGCATGCGTATGTATCCAACAATTGATCGAACAATTTAATCTGAATTTAAATTACTTATTAAAATTTTCTACAAATTTATTACTCGCAGTATTATGTAACACATTTAGCTAATTAAAATGATAATTAATTTCCGCAGTTATTCTACCGCCCATAATGGAAAGATTGGAGAAATATGCATGGATGCAAAGAATTAAACCTTTGCACGCGCCAATACAAATTATGATGTGTGGAATTTCGTGAGTATCACGCTTTTTTTTATCCTATTTTTGCCTGCGTCATTGTCATTAAATTATTACATTAATTATTATGTAAATTTTGTGTCATACATCTTAGGCTGACATTTATGGTACCGACGGCGTGTGCGCTATTTCCACAAAATTGGTAAATAGTACTTCTACATCCTACATTTGAAAACTCTACTTTTTATGTTTTATTTTTATTTTATTATGCGGCGTGTTTTGTAGCTCCGTCAAGGCGACTACCTTGCAGCGCTGGGAACCGGAAAACTATGAGCTACTGAAGAAGAACTGCGAAGACGGCAAATTACCGACGTATTTATATTTTAACAAGGGGTTATAATGTTATGAAAAGTTCTAGTTTTATGAAACTGTCGTAAATAAGTGTTATTCCATCCTTTATAAATATCGTTTCAAATGGCACAGTGATGGTAAACTCTTCTGCTGGATCAGAGACGAACCCGAAATTAATGTAACTATTATTAAGTTAGAGTCAATTATTATAGTAGGGATTTTTTGAATTTGCTATTGAAAAGTTATGCACAGCTCTTTTTTATGATTTGAAGTATTAAATTTTGAATGTTGCACCGATATTAACAATAATATTAAAATTAGCGTTTAGTCAACTTTAAATTAGGTTTTAGTTACAAGAATGATATCCACAGGGTGGATAAAATAAAATTTCGTCAACACGCTGAAGTATTTTACAATAAGAAAGAAGTCGATAGTCGCAATGAAAGAGAAATAATAGATAGTAAAGGATGAAATATTGACAATATAAATTGGTGCTTTACTGAGACGTATATAATTACAGATTGTAGCAATAATTTTATTTCAATAAGCGCTTAATTGTTCCTCTCAGGCATCTTAACGTTAATTTATAAGTTCCCGTATGTTTTAAATGCAACATTACTTAAACACTGAGATATTACTTAATGTTATTAATATTATTAAATTTCGAAAAGCCTGTCGAAAGTAAAAATGCTGCCACATATAGTGATACGAGATAAGAAACTTTGCTACATATATAATTAATGAAAGATATAGTAATATCATGACAGTTGTGTCAATAAATGTTGTTCAATAATTGAACAGTTATTATTTTGCCTTTATCCATTATAATTTGATATTTCGAGAATTCGAGATTTTCATAGATGGAATGGTAAATCTAATAAGATGTGCGTATTTATATAAAACAATATAAATTTTATTTTTATTTATACTGACTATAATCCCTTGTTATAATAAAGTTTATCTGGATGTTTGCGCTGACCCATTTTCTCTCGAAATATTTCGTATTCCTCCGGACATATCTTTAACAGTCTCGGCTTCATCGAGCTTAATAGGAAAAACATGTTAGCATATAATACATTTAAAAAATAATGAATTCTTCTATTCAAAAATATTCGGAATTAATTTATATCCTTACTTTTTCTGCGGAAAAATGGCGAGCGCCGAAGGAATCATGACCAACAAACTGAAGAGAAAAAAAAAATACATTTATTAAAATACTTGTCCTAAAGATATTCTATCATTACTTGCATCATATTTATGCGGGCTTGCGTAACGTCATTAATTCAAACACGCTGTGATTGAATTACCAGAGTGTGCATAAGCCGATTTCGACGGGAAAATTGATCCATGGACGAAGTTGGTAGAAACAGTACGATTGCATTCGTTGCGTGATAACTGGGATCATCAACATTCCGGGCGCAGCCATTACTATCCTCGTGAGGATGCACTCGGAGATACCCTTGACGGCGGCCACCTGCGACTTCATGACGCACACTTCGTCGCCGTTCTTGGCGAATATTGGAATACCCCGCGCGATCTCTCGTTGCCTCATGATGGGGAGATTTACCATGTTGCCGGCAGCCACCGCGCAAAACGGAGCGAATCTCTGCGACGAAGATAATCTCTTGAATCATTTACTCTTTCCTCGATTATAATTAATTTTCCGATATTTAAAATAAAAAATCCAAATTCTTGAAAAGCGACAGTTATAAGAGATAGTAAAATTTTAAAGTCTTGAGGTCACGATTTATACTAGATTTTTGGCCTTACAGAGAGTTTTATTACTAGTCGCCATTTTGAACGTAAGAAGATTAAAATATTTGTTGACATCTTTTGAGCATCCGTATTTGAATGCACTGCAAATCCAAACGTATTATTTATGCACGCGTAAACATCTAAAAATAAAGCCCTGCGCACAATGGAGGAATATTAGATATTAGGAATAGGAATTAAAATTTTAGAATCAGTTTCCTCAATGAATATTAAACGTAATGCACAATGTATGGATATTAATAAGATATACCCTATTGAAAAATTTTTATTGAGATCACAATTAAGAATAAAATTTTTATTGAGATCACAATTGAGAATACCAATTTTTATTGAGATCATAATTGAGATCATAATTGAGAATAAGGATTTTCAGTAGGGTAAGACATAAATGTGTTATACGAAACACAACATAACTTATTATTTATCTATAGTGTTGCATGTATAGTCTGATACATTTGACTGAAGCTCTTTTCACATCTTTCTTGCCGTTTTAGATTACGTCATTTAATACGTTTAATCGTATTAAATTAAAAATTAATAAGTTCAATGGTGTTAAATAACATGATTTAAAACGGCAACAAATGTGTAAGAAGAGCTTCAGCTCACTGAGAAAAAAAAGCTGTTGCTTCAATTAAAGTGTTATCACGGGGTGCCAAAAACATAAGTAGTTCATTCAATTGTATATTATTAATAGACCCAATATTTGGATTATTAAAACAATGATTGAATTATTGGTTTAAAAATGCAGACATTGGGTCTAATAATAATACAATTGAATGAACTACTTTATGTTATTGGCACCCCGTGATAACACTTTAATTGAAGCAACAGCTTTTTTTTCTCAGTGTTAAAATAACACGCTTGGATTTTCAGTGTGGAATAGGAAATTCGGGAAAGGATAGAGCAAGAAATCAGATTTAGAATGAATTAACTGCAAAGAGAGGTCCTCTGCCGGAAAACAGCCTCCTGAATCCCAAAGCGGCCGCGCAACTCGCCGCGGTGGCGAGCACGAATGCCTGCCGGATAACTTCGGTGTCCTGCGGATCGTCGCTCATCGCGTTTCGATTGGTGTAATTGACAAAGGCGTTGAGGCCCTGATTAACCAGTTGACACGCTATCACGCCGAAGGCGGATCTATGACGGAAATATCGCGCACGATAGTAACAGAATCTAGCGGAAATTAATTGGAAATTCGTGCGCTCGCGTGGGACGGTTTAATTATTATTTGTGTAGAAAGTTAACTTGTAGAAGGTCAACATGGCGGCCGTGAGGGCGACGGAACCGGGCAGCTGGAAGGACATTCTCCCTATCACGTGCATAAGCTCGCCGTTATCGGGATGGAAGGCACTGTCCCTGAGCTTCTTCGCGTAGATTATGTCCTTTCTCTGCAGGCCTTCCGGTTCCTTCCCGGCTCTGAGTAACAATTAAATAAAATAAACATTCAAGATTAATTATATTCGACCCAACTGGCTAAATTAATTAAAAATCTTCTCACTACGTCACGACCATGGGTTTTGGTCCATTAACGAGTAGGATTTTCATAATTTGATGCTAACAAGCATCTATAAGATCCCCCCCTTCCCCGAAAACTGTAAAGAAATTATTGCCAAAAATAACACCTCAACCAGGATGAAATAATCACGCGTTAATTATTTGTAAAATTAATAATCTGGTAAACATCAACTAATAGTGACTTATGTAAATATTATTTAAAAAATTGCCTAATAATAACAATTTTCCACATTAATATTATAATTTCTCACTAATAGTAATTTCCTACTCAACAATAAAAATGTAATATAATACATGTTGTACATAACAGTTACGTTGTTGAATAGGAAATTATAATATTGTTATAACTGTTATAGTTATAACAAAATTTACTGAAAATAGATATTAACTTGTCAAAAATGAATCATTTTCTATAATCTTACGATAAATTTGATTTTTGCAATTAAAACCCTAAATTGATTTAGTAAAGAGATTAATTGCTTTACCATCGCAACTTACTTGTAATCCTCGCAGAGTTTTTTCGCTTCCCACAATTTGTTCTCCGGCACGAATATCGTGCGGCAGTCAGCGATGAAGGCGTAATGCATCCATCTTCCGAGATACGTGTCCTGGCTCCAAAGTGGTTTATCGACGTCAATCCTGCCTTCGGATTTATTTCCAAGATCGCCGCCCTTTCTCTTCATTGTCAGTCACCCAACTAACCGCGTCTCTTCCATTATTCGACAACTCAAATTTACGATTAAAAATACTAATATAAGCAATAATATACGTACACAGAAGTGACAGCTACGATAAATGCAGGAGACTTTGCAAAATAAATTTTTGAGACAGTTACACTGACTTCGTTTTAGATAGGCAGATTAGATTAAAATGGGAGATATATTAAGGATAAAAGGTGCGTGATAATTTCAATATGGTTTCCGGCATTCTTTTTCTTATAGCGTTTATTTATTCTGTTCAATGTATATGGTACTCTGTCACAATAGTATCTGACAGTATATTGTGAACTTATAATCGAAACCATTGACTTAAAGAGATAAAGCATGCTACACGTTTTCTATATTTATATGCTGTCAATATTGCGTGCGCTGAAGAGAAAAAGAAGCAAGATTGCGGATTTTGTTCTGTTTTTTACTACTCGTTGCTCTGACAACCGCTTGTACATGTTTTCAAGACATATGGCAATATATCAAATGTAAAAAAGTATTATCCCAAAATTAATTATAAAAATATTTTATTATATTTTTAATGTTTTTGGCAATCCATTTCTTCGATTAAATACCTTCGGCTGGATATAGAAATCGATTGTTAAAAATTATTCTTAAAAGATATCTTACTTTAATCTTGATGCTTCTATATATCACAAAGAAGCAGTGAGAAAAGACATGTTTATTAGAGTGTGATTCATTTGCATTAAATTAATATTATTTAAGAATTAATGAGAGAGGGAGAGAGAGAGAGAGAATTTTAATTGAATATGTAATATTATTTATGATAAATTAAATTATACAAACTCATTGACGCAATGGCATGCGTTTAGCAAAAAAAACAGCTTTGCAACTGTTGTAAGATTCTTTAATATTGGTTCTTTGTTATTTAATATTGGTTCTTTGTCCTTGGCTCTTCCTGGATCTAAAGGTGCGTTTAGATGGGAGCGTCGAGCGTCAAGCGTCAAGCGTCCAACCAATCAGCGAGGCGATATTTGACGATGTTGTCACATATCGTCTCGCTGATTGGTTGGACGCTCGACGCTCGACGCTAAAACGCTCCCATGTACCGGCACCTTAAGAGTATAATTTTACAACAGTTGCGAAGCTGCTTTTTCTGCTGAACGCAGCGAATGACTGACAACAAACGACAATTGCGAATATAATCTGCATAGACAAGAGAAAAAAAGGCCACACGCGCGACCCAATTTCCTGCTATTATTATTATTGGCATTATCATTTTTTAGCATTATCATTTTAATCATTGTTACTATTGTAATTATCGTTATCGTTTCTATCATTATTATCATTGGCATTATTCACTCCCGCGCACCGCAACAAATAACATTTGCAATTATGTGATTGTTCACACCGTCTAGACAAGTGACTATTATTCAATCAACGGATGCGTTCAGCAGAAAAAGCAGCTTTGCAACTGTTGTAAGATTCTTTAATATAATTGGTTTTGCCCTCAGTTCCTTACTGGATCGAAGTATAAATCAGTCGTATTAAAGATTTTTATAATAGTTCCAAGCTGTTTTTTCTGTTGAACACAGCCAACGTAAACCTGTATTGAACACAGTCACGTGACTGTGCACCCCTACTGAAAATCCTTATTCTCAATTATGATCTCAATTATAATCTCAATAAAAATTTTGTTCTCAATTGTGTTCTCAATTGTGATCTCAATAAAAAATTTTCAGTAGGGACGCGATGCACAGATTCCATATTGTCTTTATTCGCGTGCGCGATTTAGAATTTATTCGCATTTTATTCTCTGTTGTTATCTAACTAAATGTAAGCATAAGCACATGAACTGCTACATGTCATAAAGCTCTTTTATCGGCAAAACGCTCGTCAATTTGCAAGAAATGACAAAACATGATACTTCGACTAAACTGGCAGCCGATTACTCGAGATAATGAGTCTTGTTACACGGCAACTTAAAATCGGTTTAGTAACATCAGTTGTTGATGTTATTCTACATTTACGTAAATTGCGTAAAACTGATGTAATAATTTCTGATGTTTTAATATTATTGATATTTTACACTTATAACATACTTGTTTATACCACATTTAACAACGAAAATAGTTAAAATATCGAAAATTATTACTTCAGTTTTTATGCTGTTCATGTAAACGTAGACTGACATGGATATCTCTGTATTACTAAATCTAACATGGTGATATATAAACGTAGTCATTCATTTTCGTAGCGACGCCCACATTTTACAATTTATTACCCAAATAACACGCATGTTTAAAATATGTCGGAAAGATATCGAAAAGATGTCTTATGCAACGTGATGTTGCATAAGACATCTTTTAGATATCTTTTCGACATCTTTTAGACATGCGTGTTATCTAGGTAGTTATCCACTAATTCGCAACTGTTTGGTTTTGAATTTGCTTACATAGAATAGCGCTTCGCGGAAGGTGCTGTACGCATTCGAATTTCGCGTCCGAATATCTCACAAATGTCACATGAATGTAAACACAAACGCGCGGGGTAGATACATGACCGTTCCGAAAGTACTTATCGTCGAAATGCTCGCCAATTTCTGATAAACATTGACGCGAGGCAGGTCGTATCTGTCCTCTAGGACTCTCTAAAGTTCGCAAAAATCGCGAGTTGCGATAGTAAATTGCACGCACGGTCTTAATCGTTATTGTTAAAGCTGTTAACGTCATTATTTTTCGTCAACGAGTTCTTTTTTGTTAACTTAAAACAATAAACATGGAAATAGATGATGAAATATTTATCATAAGTTTTCGTATCTTGGTGCTCTTCCTTGATATCTTAGGGATGTTGTGGTATATTTCGGTGTTGTGGAATATTGCGCAGGATATTGAATATCACTTCTATATGACAAATTGGACTGATAGTGCTTGAGAAGATCCGGGGGAATTTTGAGCGATTGGTGAGTACATTTTAAATTATTAGTTTTACACACACATGCTTACAAAACGGGAATCGGAGCGTGTATTATGTATCCAGTGAATCATAAGAGAGATCAATTAAAGTCGTATTTATGGACGCCGCCCTGGGGATCGATTTGCCAAAATAAACATGATCATTCATTTTTGTAGTCGACATTCGTATCTCTGCACACAGTTTGCTTTATATACCAATTCGCTGCAATTCTGTTTTCGAAATTGGTTTCCTAGAATTTGTTTATTTAGAGTAGTTTTAGAAGAAGCATACACGTTGCATTATGCGTTCGAGTTACACGTATCCAAATGGAAAGTAAACTTAAACATAAATATATAATAAATAAGTAGTATTGTAGATAGATAAAATACAACCATTCTGAAACATGCATGGTGACACTTTTATCGACGAAGTGGTTGATGATATCTAAGAAATATTGGGATAGGCAATTGTGTTTGCCCTCTAAGATTTTTCAAAATTCGTTCAATCAAGTCGCGGATTGCAATAATAAGTTAAACGAACATTATCGAGAACATATTGTTAGGAAGGCAGTCTCAACGTGCAAATGTTATTATTTAATAACATTTAAAATAAACATAAATATATATATAAACGGATAGGTACATGACCGTTTTGGAAACATTGGAACATTGGGAAGGTCTTCTCGGCAAGATACTCGTTAATATCTAACAGCAGGAAGTATTCACTTTCTAAAATTCTTTAAAATTTGTCCACTCTAGTAACAGATTACGATAACAAATTATGCCGAGACGAATTGTTAATAGTGCAGACATTGTTAATCCGGCTTTCCAAATTTCGACAACTAGAAGTAATAAACATGTTACAACACATATGCATAATATATGTTATTATCTTATGTCTAATAATATTCGGAATATACTTATGCGGTTATATTGGAATCAGAAGCAGATGAATAGATATTACAGGAGAATGCGGTTTTTACATCTGAACAGAAACGTTCAAATGGTATAACCGGCGGATTCTTTGGTAGATTCTTGAGTTGATCGGTAAGTTAATCATACATTGATATTTTCATATATGAGAAATAAAACTTGGAGTATATTTTGAACGTATGTAGTAATTTTGTAACATAGGATAGAAATTAAAGAAAATAAAAAATGAGACAAATTTGAAATATTATACTTGTGAATACACATAAATGGCGACTGATTAAAAGAAATATGATCTTTTATTTTGATAGTATTTGCCTTTTTATATGGAACATCTTACTTCAACACCAGTTATAATTCTGCTGTCGAAATTGGTACTTTCAAAAGTTGCTTATATGGAATAACATTGGAAGACAATTGTCGCAATATGCACTCGAATTTTACTGTTTCTGATGTCCCAAAGTAAAGATATAAATGGACAGACACACCACCGTTCTGGAACATTGCAAAGATTTCATTTGCAAAGTGTTCGTACTTGGAAAACAAGATTTTAAGACATTCCTCTAGTGAAAATTTTCCTTAGAATTCTTCATATAATTTTTCAGAATTTTTATATAAATTTCAGAATTTTTAAGAATTTCTATAATTCTGTATAATATAAGTATAATTTTATAACTTTTTTAGAAAATTTCTCAGATTTTTTATACGAATTGGAACACTTTTCAGAAGTGCTGAGAAAGTCAACATCTTTTCTAAAATTCTTCATGTATGTGAATTCTGAAATAATCTAAAATTTCTAAAATTTCTCATTTTATAATTTATGAAGAAAACTTATAAAATCTGAAAAAGTTTAAGATATTTTTTCTGAAATCTTTATAAATTTAAAACATGACAAATTCTTAAAAATATTATGAGATATTATTTTTTTCACCAGGGTCGTGATCATCCTTTAGGATTCTTCGAAGCTTATCTAACTGAATGTAGTAAATTGTAATGAATTATAGTGATAAATTACGTAGACATTAATTATTAACGAGGTTAACATTGTTAATCCGAATATTTGAAGTTAAACAATAAACATTGGACAACAATTGGAATGTACCCATGTTTTTTTAAATATTTTATATCCTACTATTGGGGCACTGTCTTCTTATATATTAAAATATTGAGTAGGTGAATAATAGACCTAATATCGTGATGAAAATAGCTATTTCCTAATTAAAATAAAAATGTTTAAATGCTATAACCGAAGAATTCTTGGGCCATCGGTAAGTAAGTTTTACAATTGGCATTTCCATATGCAACAAATAAAACACATTTAGTAATTTTATTAGCCGAATAGTTGAAATTAGAGAAAATAAAAATGAAGTAAATTGTAATTGTACTTGTAAATGCAAAAATGATAGTTAATTAATAATAAAAAAAATATCTTTATTATATATGTAGGGGAGAGTAGCCTAATTTAAACCGCCTCCTAATTTGAACCGCCCTATAAATTTTGGCGTTAGATGTCAGTACTTTACATCCACAAAGGAAATAAATAGGGCGGTCCAAATTAAGAGGCGGTTCAAATTAGGCTACTCTGTCCTACATATCCTCTTTACATATTTTTTCGTTGTAATTTTCTTATTAAAATAAATGTTTTCAGAATTTGCTGAAATAGCAGAGTTTGGAATGTTACTCTAAAAAAGTAACGCGTTACCGTATACCGTTATTTTTTGTAAAAAGTAACTCGTTACCGTTACTCGTTACTAATTTTAAAAAGTAACGCGTTACAGTTACCGTTACTTAGAAAGTAACAATTCGTTACTTTTTTTCGTTATTTTTTTGAAATGTTAAAGTAAGATGTTAGATTTTTTAAATATAAAATTACATTATTTAATAATCAATATTAAAACTTAAAACTCCAAACTAGTTTCTATATAGCAAGCTTTTTTATATTAAACTCAACTAATAATTCTTCTAATTCTTTATATTAATTTATTTTTTAGTATACTTATCTTTATA
>NJRP01000153.1:0-34163 GCA_003063835.1 Aphaenogaster floridana | reverse complement strand
GAATATATTATACTGATAAAAATTCACTAATATTTCAAGGTTATGTTGTTGACAGATGTCCAACCTTACGATAATGGCGTTTTACATCTGACAATTTTAACCATAACTTATTGGTGGCGCCAACTTTTGTCAAACGGCGGAAACTTATTTGTACACCTAATATATATATATATATATATACATATATATATATTTGCGTATTGAAGAGGACTTTTGAACGCGATCTATTGAACAGATATAAATAAAGATAATAGGGAACTAAAGTAACGATAAAAGTAACGGCTGAATTCGTTACCATTATTGTAAAAATGTAACGACGTTACTGTTACCGTTACAGACAGAAAAAAGTAACGATCCTTACCGAAGAAAAGTAACGAAAACGGTAACGGCGTTACAAGTAAAGGCGGAACCAGACTATGCGCGATTCGTAATTCGCGATTCGTGATTCGTATATTCGTGAATAGTGTAGAGGGAAAATTCGTCGGCTAGCTCGGCTAGCGAATCAGTGCGAATCGCGCATGGCGAATCGACGAATTTTCCCTCTACACTATTCACGAATATACGAATCACGAATCGCGAATTACGAATCGCGCATAGTCTGGTTCCGCCTTAACGCGTTACTTCCAAACCCTGTGAAATAATATCGGAACTCGGAAGGCAACTGTCGCAATACTCGCAACGCACATTGAAATTTCCATGTGTCTCTCTCTAGCATTTCAAATATAAAATAAATACAAACATAAAAAAACGGATATACAACAGAACATCGCGAGGATCTTATCGGCGAGATACTTGTTAATATGTAAGAAGCATTGAAGCAAGCAGTGTTTGTCTTCTAGGATTCTTCAAAGTTTATTTAACCGAGTTGAAGATAATAAATCACGCGTTACAATGTTAACATTGGTGGTTTTGTTAATAATGTTAATATTCTTTGTCCAAATATTTCATCTTTGGCAATACAGGATAAACTTAATTTTGCTTTCCGTATTTCAAATTATTCTTGTATTGTTCTATATGACATGGTTCTATATTATGTGGATGATGGAGAATTTTATTGCCAAAATGGAACTTCTTAATATCACGATACGACTTGCTAAACAAAATGGAAGTGTTCAAAGCCAGTAATCAGTGAATTTTTAAATTAGTAGGTGAGTCTCACATTTTCACATTCAAGAAATAAAATTTGAAGCGTATTTCGAATATATCTAATGATTTTGTAACGATAGGATAAAAATCGGAAAAGATGAAACATAAGATAAATTCGAAATACTTGCGAATAAACAAATGATGACCGAAAAAAATATAATCTTTTATTTTAACAGTATCTGCTTCTCTATATGGATCATCTTACTTCAATACCAGTTACGCTATAATTCTGATGTCGAAATTAGTACTTTTAAAAGTCGCTTACATGGAGTAGCATCAGAAGGCAACTGTCGCAATATGTACTCGAATTTTGCTGTTTCTGGTATCCCAAATGTAAAATAAACATAGATATAAACGGAACACATAATTGTTCTGGAATATCGCAAAGATTTCATTGCGAAGTGTTCCTATCTAAAAAACATAAGGTAGGATTTTTATGTGGTTATCTTCTAGGATTCTTTGAAGCTTTATCTATCTGACAATGAGTCATAGATAGATAGTTATAGTAGTGATGAATTACATAGACATAATTATGTATTATTAACGAGATTAATATTATTAATCCGAATATTCCAAGTTAAACAATTTCAAACAATTAACATGACAATAGATGGAATGTACCTACGTCTTTTTCTAATATTATATATCCTACTGATGTTGTGTACTATTTTTCATATATTAAAATATTGAATGGAATAATAAACCTAATATTATAATTAAAATAGAAATATCCGAATGCTATGATCGAAAAATTTCTGAACCATGGATAAGTAGGTTTTATATTGATATGGTGGGGTCTTATATTGATATTTTCATATGTGAGAAACAAAATTTACTGCGATTTTCAAACACATTTTGTAATATTTCGTAACAAGTGGATAATTTTCAAGTAGAAAAATTAAGAAAATTTAAGATGATAATTAAATTGCACTTGTGGACACAAAAATGGCGGTCAATTAAACAAAGAAAAAATGTAATAATTTTATTTTGACAGGCATTCTACTCTCTGCTTAGATCAATTTTATATATCACGTACAGTTTAGTTGTCAAAATTAATATTTAAAAAATTTGATTATACATATAGGATAGCATCAGAAAGCAATTATTATAGAGCGCAGTCTAACATTTGTTTTTCGATATTTAAAAGAAAATGGGTTCTGCTAAACTGAAAACGATCGTATTTCTTGCAATTAATTGATTGCATACATTTGTTAGAAGTCTAAAATAAATATAAACGAATAAATACACGATTATTCTATTATATCGGAAAATTCTATTAGAGCGAGACGTTAATATTTGGGAAACATTGAGGCAGGTATTTGTCTTCCAAGATTTTCCGAGGCTCACTTAACCAAATCACAAGTTGCAATAATAAATTACACATTATTAACGGTGTTATCAATTCAATTGTTTAACTTCCACGGCTTAAGACATTGCACATTGACAATGTTAATACATATCCTTATATTTGAATTCATATTACATTGTTTTTGGTTTGATTTTCTCGCGTGGAGTTGTTTCAAATTGGATTTCTTTCTAATCTAATAAAAAATGATAGGATAGAGAACTGGAAGATTTTTAAGCGACTGGTAAGTAAAAATCTTACATTAATATTTTCATGCAAAATACGCATCGAGTGATATAGTGGATAAATAGAAATTAGGATAGATTACAAGTGAAAAATTATGCTAATTGTATTTAGCAATACAAAAATGCATAAAAAATTGAGATGAATAATCGAAAGAAATCTAATAGGAAACATTCACATTTAGGAAAAATCCGTTTCTTTGCACTCATCATCTTATTTAAACACCAATTCGCTAGTTTAATCGCCAAAATTATTTTCAGAATTTATATAGATTAGGCATTATTTGTATTATATATTCAAATGTTGCGTACGATATCTCAAATGAATGTAAACATAAACCGACATATATATGGCCTTTGCGAAGCAATGCGAAAGTTTTATCGGCGAAATCGTCACTTTTCGGGAAACATTGCCACGAAGCAGATCGTATCTTCCAGGACTTTTTGACATTCACACGATCGAATTGCAGATTTTGATATAAATCCCGCGTACAGTGTACATTGTTAATATCGTAATCCAAGTTTTTAGATAATTTGATACAATAATTGTGGTAGTAGATAACAAAATGTGGAACCGTTTTCCTTTTTCCATAATACGTAATATATTATATTATATAACGATAATATTTTTTATGGTGGTATTATATATTTTGTCTCAAAGACTTGAGAATTTTCTTATCTTCGATAATAATACTGTATATAATCCAAACCGAGACAGAATAAAAGACTGGTGAACAATCGGTGAGTAAATCTTAAATTAATATTTTTATACACAAAAAGTGAAATGTGCATTGACCGTATCAAGTGAATTTATAGTAGATAGGCAGAAAAAATATGCAAATATCCAAATACGAATATGATATTTGAAAACAGCAAAATGACGGTTGGTTAAATCATTCTCTGCAAAGTATATTTAATTACCATACGCTACACAATTTTTCTTTTTGTAAAATCAATATATCCTTAAAATTCATTTATATAGAAAAGCTTAAAAAAAGACAGTGAGAGAGGCAATAGCTGCGCCCGTGCATTCAAATTTCGCGTCCGGTATTTCACAGATAAAAGAAAAACGAATTTAAGTAGGTTCGGGTGCTTCATCGGGGGGAGTAGTGGGACGCGGGGATTTCAAGGAAAACTTAGCAACAGCGAACTAGTGTTCGAAGTATTGGGTTGGCATTGCTCGCCACGAAAAAATGTCTGTAGCTTTTTGGATATAGCTAAAATAGATTCAAAAAAATCAATTTAAAAAGAATCAAAAATCAAAAAATCAATTTCATGTTTAATAATTAATTTTTCTACGAAATGTGCGATAACCTACCCCTTTCTTTCACTCATTTATTTGTAAATATATTAAGTTAAAGTGCATATTTTTCTTTTCTTATCATTTGCATTTTTCTTGCATTATTTCATTCTGAAGTTGTGCACTATATCATTTCCCATGCCAAGAACCTATGCTAAAAAGTAAAATTTTTCGTGACCATGAAAAATTCCAAAAAAATTCACATAATTATATTTTGCGTTGCAGAACAATATATTAAAATTTCATGAGGCTGGCTGCATTTTTTTGTAGCACCTGAACCTCCTTAAACGTAAACGCGGACAAATATGTGATTATTATACAAAATACGGGACAATTGCATGATCGTTTCAAATCTTCGCGGAGATTATTATCGGTGAGATATTCGCCAATTTTCGAGAAACAATGGCCGCGTTCAGCAGAATGTTTATTTTGCAATTGTTAGATGTTTTCTTTGCTGAGATTGGACTATTCATTTAGACCTAAAGGAATACATTCTGCTGAACGCAGCCAATGTGATGCGAAGCAGATCGTGTCCTCTAGGACTTTCCGAAGTACGAATTGCGGATTTGTCAATAAATTACACGCTTAGTCTATAGTTAACGCTGTTAGCGTTAGCTTTAATTTAACTGATAATAAAATGTGGACCGAAAATTACATTTATCTTTTGATAATATTGCAATTTTTCCTGTTGGTATTAATAATTAAGAAATACTTCAAAGAAATAATGGCCCGATATTTCGTGTACCCAACTGTAGTGTTCACATTCTTTTATACAGTTGCGATGTGTAAACTGCTAATCGAAGATGACAACAATAAATTTGATAGTATTATAATAAAATCGACTAATATAACTAGTTTGAATAAAATAGTTTGGAATAATATAACTAGTTTGAATAAAATAGTTTGGCATAATATAACTAGTTTGAATAAAATAGTTTGGAGAGAATGAAAGAATTTCTAAACGTATGGTAAGTGAACTTGATACTTTTATGCATGAAAGGAAAATTTGGCCCGTATTTTGTCTGTGTTCGACGAACTTATTGCGGAGGAGTAGAAATTAGACAAGATTAAAGATGACCATCATTTCAAATTGTACTTGTAAATATTAAAATGATGATCGATTAATCGAAGTAAATGTGTTGATTCATCTCTTGATAACGGTACCTTATTTTTACATTATTCACTTTAATTGTACATTAGTTCACGATAGTTTAACTTTCAAAAAATTAATGTTTATATATAGGGTGACTTCAAAAGACGATGGCTACACCATGTATTCAAATTTTGCATCTGGTCAATTCAGAGAATTAACATAAACACATAAACGCAAACCAAAACGCAAACAAAATTCTTATAATTATAGGACAAATACATTTTTCAAAGCGTTCTAAAATAATAATGCGCAGCTCTTGCTGGTAAGATTGTCTTCAGTTTTTGGAAAACATCGACGCAAGGTAGATTGCGTGTTTTAGAAGACTCCGGAATCATTGACGGTTATTGTTAACGATATTAACATCGTTATTGAAAGCCTTTCGATAACTTGACGTAATAAACGGACGATCACAAAATGCTGTGACAATGTTTTATCTTATCTCGTTTGATTATATGAGTTCTTTTATACGATATTAATTGCTTTGACGAAATATAATTCTAAAATTATAATATAAATTTGAAAACTGTAATCAAGCAGGATAACATGGAGATAATTCCGAAATAATCTCGGAAGAATTTTTAAATGACGGTGAGTATACCTTAAGTTAATACTTGCCTACACAAGAAACAATTTCAAGCGTGTTTAGACTGTATCTGAGAAACTTATTGCAGAATTGTATTTCTGTATACTTACCAAGACAACGGCCGATTAATTGAAACAAGTGCGAACATTCATTTTGATACCGATACTTTATCTCGACACGTTCATCATTTATTTATGCATTAATTCATTACAGTTCTGCTTTCGAAATCGAGAGAAAATAGATACTCTCTCTAGACTCTAAATAGATTCGAGAATAAACCCGGTAAAAATTTTTTCATATGTACATATATAAACATATACATATATTGTAATTACGTATGAAATATGTTCATACATAAAATTGCCCATATATTATCATATATAACTTTTCTATATACATTTATATACAATTATATATGAAAAATTTTATATATAGACATAGACATATATTATGTATAGATTATAGGACATAGACAATATTATGTATAGACTATAGACATAGACATATATTATGTATAGACCATAGACATATTTCATATATAATTATGTACGTTTATATATGTTTATATATGAAAAATTTTTTACCGGGAATTGTTGCAGTCAGAATTTTAATATTCTAAGGTAACGTAAACTCAAACGCGAACATTCCAAAACTTTTATCGGCAAGATGCTCGCTAATGTTTAGAAACATTGACGCAAGGCAGATCGTGTCGCTGTCTCTTCGAAGTTCGTACAATCAAATAGTTAATTGTGATAATAATTCGCATGCATTGAGCGCTAACATAATGTGGATATACAGTTTCTTGATAATGTTCAATTTCTTATTGTGGACATGGAATATACGGCGTTATCCGGATGCGAATTCGTCAATTATGGTCTTGATATGGTACTCTTTGCTAATATGGAATTTTTGGTCTCAACTTATGCAACGTTTATTCGTAAACAAGCATAACAACAGAACTTTCAAAGAACTTTCTGAAAGGTGAGTGAATCTTTGATTATTTTTATGCATGGAATAAAGTTTGAAGTATTGAATACACCTCCAATAGGAAAATTAAAGGAAAAGATTAGAGGAGATTAAGGAAAAAATTAGTTTAAATTGATATGGAGATGAAAATCAATAATTTTTTTATTTTGACAGTAAGCCGTCTCGGGACTTTACAGTTGACTTTACTAATCAATTTATTTATCGATTTATCAAGCTGTTACAGTTATGTTTATAAAAGACAATAGGTATAAAATAGGCTAATTTTGGCTTAAAAAGTGTAACGTCAATTATACATATAATAATAATAATAGTTTTATTGAGTGCAACCAATAGCTTTATTGGTTGACAATACAAAATTATTAATTTTACTTAAATTAATATACAAAGAAAACAATTAATGCGCAGCAAGTAAGGAGTACCAAAGCACGCAATAAGTGAGGCTGCAACTGAACGGCTGATATAATGCCTTATTAATGCATACGTGTATTAAATATAATTTTATAGTTTTTGAGTCGCTGAATACAATGACCAATTTTATTTGTCTAAACCCGTGGGAAAGTGATCAAAATTCGTCTTAACGGTGTCGAAATAAGTTTTTTCTCATATATAGTAATATAATTAGTGAGATTTTGTCCCAATTATTTAATCATATAATTTATGTAACACTTTTTAGGCCAAAATCGGCCTATTTTACCCATCGTTCTTTCGAAGTCTCAGAAATTATTTAAATAGAACTCCGAAAATTTCTTGAGGCTACACTGTTTTTGCTCGCACACGTGAATTTCATGTTCGATATCCCGAGAGTAATAAAAACGTAAATATAAACGGTGGAAGCAAATACCCCACACAGCGATGCATATCCAGAAGACGTTCAGAGGACATCCCGTAGATATCCTATCGCTTAAAGATGTCTTCGGGATATCCTCTAGACGTCTTTTGGATATGCATGCTGTGTGGGACACGATCATTTCGAAACGTCGCGAAGCTCTTATAGACAAGACAATAAAATATTTTGAGAAACGCGAAATAGATTGGATTTGTCCGCCAGGACAAACGGTGGTAACGTCATTAATTCAAGTTTTTCGATAAGTTGAGACCGAGGGTACCATAAGTATATCAACCATAAGTACATCATGTGTACACCAGATTTTTCAAGATTTCAGAAGATTTTGCCAGATTTTAATAGTTCTTTGTAATCTGAAAAGATTTCACGAAATTCGAAGGATTTCATACGATTTCACAAGATTTTTTAAGATTTCAAGAGATTTTAAAAGATTTCAGAGATTTCAAAAGATTTCGAAGATTTCAGATTATAAGCTTTAAGCTTGTTTAAGCTGATAAAATTTTATGAAATCTTAAGAAATCTTAAAAAAAATCTGAAATCTTACGAAATCTCTGAAATCTCCGAAATCTTTTAAAATCTCTGAAGTCTTTTAAAATCTCTTGAAATCTCGTGAAATCTTAAAAAAATCATGTGAAATTTTGTGAAATTATATAAAATCCTTCAAATTCCGTGAAAACTTTCCAGATAAAGTTTTTTAAGTTGTCAAAGGATGAAACTATTTCGTTAGATTCGTATAGTTTTAAACTTTTAGCGTTTTCGACTGAGCTGGGTCTTATGATCGGTCTTATTGTAAATCTAGAATAATATTCAAATTTTTGAAATTTCATAAGATTTTAGGGATTTCTCAAGATTTCCTTAATTTTTCGAGATTTCATCAGATTTCAGGGATTTCTTAAGATTTCTTGAGATATTAAAAGATTTCTTACGTTGTGTTAAAATTTCCTAGGATTTTTCGAGATTGCATCAGATTTCGGGGATTTCTTAAGATTTCTGAGATTTCTTAACACCATGTACACCAGATTTCAGGAGTGATTAACCCCTCGGTTGAGACAATAGATACGTGACTGATAACGAAATGCGCGTCTTACAGTTTTTTTAATCTTTCTATTTATATACGTTACCGCACTTGTATATTATTTCATTAGTTATTTATTTTTAAGTACATGGTTTGTTTATACTGACAATTGTCTTCTAGAATAAGACAGCTGGCAATATTTGAAGAGGATTAGAAAACTTCGAAGCGAATGTAAGTAAATTTACTTAATATTTTCACAAAGTTTCGAACGTTCGTTGAATGCAATTATATCTAGCGATATTTTTTGTTGTCAATGTTAACATCATTAATTCGAGTTATTCGATAATTTGCAGCAATAAACGAGCGACTGATAACAAAATGACTGAAAATGATGAAATAGAAGTCTTAGATATCGTTATTATTTTCATGTTCGTACTCAATTTCTTAATGCATCATTGGTTTTGGTACGGTTTTAACTTTCGCCAATGGATTTACATGCTCAAGCAACCGAAAGTTATATTCAACGGAGATAATATAACTGAAAATATTTGAAAAGGATTAGAAAAAGTTTTCGAGCGATTGGTAAGTTAATCTTGAATTTATATTTTCATGCGTGAAATGGAGTTCGGAACATTTATGGTTGCATCCAAGGGCGTCCACAAGGGGGGGGAGGGAGGCAAGAGGAGGCATTTGCCTCCCCTGGAATTAGCAAAACATTAAGGAACATTTGAATAAAGGAAGGGCCAATTTTGCTAACCTTGCCGATCTCTACCCTAATCCATAGAATTAGGTGTATAATTTTCAACAAAAGGTGTATAAATTTCAAATTATAAGTGTTCTAATTCTGGAAGTAACATTTTGAATCATGCTCCCTCCTGGAAAAAATTCTGTGGACACCTTTGGTTGCATCTAATAACTTCGTAACAGGTGAATAGAGATTAAGAGGGATTAAAAATGATAGGAGAGACAAAAGATAATTCCGGAGGACAAAATAATTCTCATCTTAGCAGCTATTGTCCCAGCTGGAAATGATTAGTTCTTCGTTGTCACACATGGTCAAATTGACCCATCATCCGACTCTTTCGGAAGTCTCTTTTTCGGAATTTACATCTTCAAGAATTTTTTGGGATTTGTTATTTGATTTGTTACATTATTATTAAGAAAACATATTCTGGAATGTTTAATAAAGTATCTTCCAGCATTTTTTCGTTCGAATCAGATGAATAGTTTTAAGATGGCAGCCATTTCAAAATCGACTGGATCAATTTGACCCATTATGACAAACGTGAGGCCTCACAGAGGTGTGACAACGAAGGGTTAATCAAATCGACATCGATGCGTTGATGAATGGTCGATGTCAAATATTGGTTGATTTTTTGTCATTTTCGATCTTATCATAATTGTCTTTATATTAATTGAGCAAATGTGCGAATATTTCTATAAGATTTCTATTGTCTTTCGGTCAATTCTATATCGAATTGACGCAAAGTCAGAGAGCGCAGTATATACATATATACTGTGTATTCGTTATAGGATTAGCCGAGAAACAATAAAAACCTTATAGAAATATTTGCAGTTGCTCAATTGACATAAAAACAATTATGATGAAGTCGAAAATGATAAAAATATGAATCAGTATTTGACATCTACCATTCATCAACGCATCGATGTCGATTCGACTAATTATTTCTGGCTGTGGTAATCTTACTGCTTTTCTGCTACCATTTAATACGAGAGTTGTGAAAAATGTTGAAAAAAGCGCTAGGTTCCTGTTTTATAATACCGAGACCCGTCCTCGAGACATATAACTAGGGAACATTCGAAAAGGATCGAAAAATTTCCGAGCAGTTGTAAGTAAATCTTGAATTGATATTTTCGTGAAAAGAAGTTCCAAGTGTGCATTAAATTGCATCCAGTGATTTTGTAGCGGGAGAGGAGAAATTAAGATAAATTAAAGACGAGATAAATTCGAATTGCGGATTCGTAAATGGCGGCTAGTGAACAGAAATTTCTATGATCTCGGTAGCGACATCCATCTCTATTGCACGGTTCACTTTATTTATACATCGATTCGTTATTAATATATTCTGCTTTCTAATTCGATACTGTCAGGATTCATTTAGATAGAGTTGCTTGAAGCAGTTGCGCCCATTTTTGGTCGCGCACGCGAAAATTCGTATCTTCCGTTCGATTTCTCGAACGGGAAATGAAAATGTAAATATAAATATAGAAATAGGTATATGATCACTTTGAAATGTCACGAAGCCTCTATCAACAAGATACTCGCCAATCTTGAGAAAATATCGACGCGAGACAGATCGCATTTGTCCACCGGGATTCTTCGAAAGATGCACGACCGAGTCGTCGATTAGGGTAATAAATCGCGCGCGTGATGTCTTAATGTTTATTAACATAACACCTGAAGAAAAGGTACTAAGGGCTCAGACACAATGAAAGGAATAAGGAACAAGGAATTAAACATAAGGAATTGGAATGTGGAAGAAGGAAGAAGGAAGATATCTTCCTTCTTCCTTCTTCCACATCCCAATTCTCTATGTTTAATTCCTTGTTCCTTATTCCTCTCATTGTGTCTGAGCCCTAATATATTTTATCTGTTATTACTGCCATCGTATTCATTCTTTCATGGCTTTTCCGCTAGACTATTAGTTTTTAAAGAAAGGGTTGTAAACCGGGTCACGTTAAGTAGGATTAACATAACAGTAGCTCTCCGAGGAGGACCGGAAAATTCATAAGCAATCGTAAGTGAATTTTGGATTAATATTTTTATGCATGAAATGAGAGAAATTCGGAAACTGTATTAGACTGTATCTCGTGATTTTGTAACGAGAGAAAGGAAATTAAGAGACGAATTAAAAACGAGATAAAATTCAAAATTGTACTTGTGGATACAAAAATTGTGATTAATCGAAAGAAATATGACCATTTATTTTGGCAACTTTCGCCTCACTGCACGGATGATTTTATTTATACACCAATTCGCTACAATTTTCCTTTCGAAATTAATAGTCTCAGAATCCGTTTATAAAGTGACCTCGAAAGAGTAAGTCGCTATTCTCAGACGAATTCGAAGTTATTTTATTCAGTTTCCTTTCATCGAAAAAGTAAATTCTCCATTTTCAACATTAAATACTGGGAGATTCAAATTTTACGCAAAATTAAGTTTCTATTAAACTAAAGCTCATCTAAAATTACTTAAAAATGGAGTTTTTTAACTTATTTACAGCCTAATTTATCGGGAAATGTTTTTTATTAAATAGCTAAATGTCTAAATCTAAGTTTTTCGAGAAGCAGTCAATTTCAAACTCGTCGAAGAATACATTATAACGATTCTCATATTTTCAAAATCACCTTGTATTCACCTTGTCCCGTTTCCTTTATTGCTCGGAGGTAACGGCAGTATGCGAAACACATTAAGATATTTATGAAATCTTTCGATTTGATATATTCGTTAGATGTACTTCGAGATTTTGATAGAATAACATTGTCGTTTCCACGAATGCTCGGTCAATTGCGAAAAAAGAAGACCGAGGGTCAAGACGACGCGGATTCGAAACAGCACATTGAAAAAGTTATACAAAATCAGAGCTAATAACGGCTTCCTAACTAAGTCGATATTCGACGGACAGTGTCTAAGAGGTAGTAGCAACGATGTTTTCTTAATATGGTCAATATGGTTCCTTAGCTTCTTCTTTTTTTTCTTCTCACGTAATCAGTTTTTCCGTCCGCCACGTCTCTTCATCGAGGATGTACACTGAGGGCAGTACCACTTTCCCTTGGGTGGTGCCGTGATGCCCACGCATGGATAATGGAACCATTCAAAGGGGCACTAAAAGCAATCGTTATAAATCTATCCGTTTGTAATTTAGTTTGAAGATGGTGACGAGTCTTACGTCTGAATTGTCACAAGCAACCATGTCACCATACGACACTTGATTGCATATGCAATAGCGCGGCTCGTTCGGATCGTATGTCCAGTCCGGATTATCTGGGTCCACTACTTGCGTAGTTGTGGTAACCACTGGTGGCGACACGGGCTGTTGGACCGTGGCTGTGATCACACTCGCACTCGGCACGGTGGCTGTTACTTTTCTAGAATTCGGAATAGTAACATGTTCTTTAAGCAATTATTACTCCAAAATACAATAAAAAATTGTAAAGCACTCCTAATTTAACAGAGATTTCGAATTCAAAGTATCTAATTGTATAGTATTTTAATTAAAAACATCCATTTTTTAGAAGTATCTGAGATTCAATATAACTGATCTCTAATCTAAATGATTGAAATTTCCACAAAGAGAACTTATCAATAAGAGATAAGTTAGTGGCTATTTGTTTCTTCCTTTTACACATCCTACATACTTTTTATGCTTCTTTGTAGTCTCCTGGATGGCGGCGATCGCGGTTTGCGCCGCGCCGGCCAGTTCTCTGCTGAATTCCGCGGCGTGTACACCGCCCGTATTAATGGCCTCGTAGCTCGCCTTCAGACTGGCCGAACGTCTGCCCTGTTGCATTGATTGCGTAGCTGCGATCGCCTGTGACGCGGCTGCTGCGATGGCATTACCACCAGCGCCGATGTGACCGAGATAACATACCGATCCCACAGAATTAGTAATCGCTGCCGGTGCCGGCGCAACACTGCTCGCTGCGATAATAGGCGCGGAATTCGCCGACGCTGGTCGTGACTCCGGCAGACTCGTCGTTGCCGGCAGCTTCTCGATCGCCAGCCTCTTCTCGACCGACGTGGAAGATGCATTGGAGTCCCGTCGCTTCTCCGACCGAGCTGAAATTCACGTAAAATTTGGAGATTTCACTTGTCTAGAGATTGTTGTGTATTACGATTTCATTCCGTTTAGAATAAATTTATAATTAATAATTAATGAATTTTATAGGTCCTCCTAGAGTATTCTGATAATGTTGACTTGCTTTCGCAAGTTTAACATAATAATGCGTCTTTCATCTTTAAAAGCTGAAAGCCGCTTCTATTAAATGTGAAATAAAAATTTCCATTATTAGGGATGCTATACTTCAGTGATGTTCAACCTTTTTTAAACTAATGCGGGCCGCATAATGTTTATTTCATGTTTATTTTTTTCATAAAAATCAAATATTTTATAAACATGTTATTTATTTATGAAATAAACTACATTTTAAAATATAAATTCTTAAAAATGCATCTCAAATGAGACTGTAAGCATTATGAGCCGACGGGCCACAGGTTGAACATCACTGCTATACTTACAATGGCTGTGATTATCCCGCGTTCTGCTCGGAGTAAAACTGTAACGATTTTCTTTTTGGCTGCTATTCGTGGGTGGCTGGTCCAACTCTAGGGATCTCTTCTCCAGGATCTCGGTGATGCCCTTATTGTCCGCCTCCAGTTCCATCTTGAACTTGTGCAGCTCCTGATCGAGCCTCCTCAGGTACCTGTCTACCAAGTCGTACATCTGATTAGCTAAGTGCACCTTTTCATCAGCATCCTCCAGAGTTTTATAGTATTCTTTTCTGATAGCCTCGTATTCCGCCTCCTTTTCACTGGGCTTCATCTTCTTGGCATTGGAAAAGAACGTTTTCACTTTCTTTTCCAGGCTATCCATAGAATCTGAAGATAGATTTGATGTTAGTTTTTTATATTTTAGTTATCATTTTATTATCATTGTTTTTAACTATGTTATATCAAACGGTACATACTTTGTACACCTAGATCCATCTCCCTCATCTCGGTGAATCGGTCCCTCAGCTCTTGTGGAAGATGCTCGATCACTGAAACCATGAGAAGGACATCAGCAGAGACCATTACTAACTTTTAAATTTCAATATATAATGTAATTATATGAATTGGTTGTTTACATATTACTCAGGCAAATTGTTTACTTATATTTTATTTCTAATAATCTTTGTAATCAATATAACGTATGTAACGAGTCCTTTAATTGCTACGTGATTCTAGGTCCGTTTCTTATAGCTGAACCAATGTACATTCTCTGTATTTAAAGTGAAATAGGTATACGTTTGAAACTTGGCGAAAGCGAAAGAGGTAGTTCTAGCGCAGTTCAGTGCAGCAATAAAAAACAAACCTTTTATATCAAAAACTAACCATTTCATTTTAATTTATTCGCAAACAAACATTAAGTTCATAGTAAAGTCAGTACTCCTTGTCATTGCAATATTTTGTTATTATTATTCATCCTCATATCATGCTAACAAAGGAAATATATTGTTGCTCCGTACATTCTTGTACGGCTTTGGAGGAGGAAAGATTTTCAATAAACTTTTAATTAATCCAGGAAAGACATGAGGACAATGAAATTCAACGTCGACCAGCGGGCCGCGGATTTAAATGACAATTTATTAATCTCTCTCGGCAACGTGCTTCTCGCCGTGTCGACGAAACGCCGCGCCTAACCTCTCGACGCGGGGTCGCGTCGCCAACGCGACCTCCCCGTCGCATTTTGCGGCGATCGCGAGCGGGTCGCGATCGGCGCGCAAAAGGAGGCGGCGCGGCTCGCGGCCCCGCGGAACGTAAACAAAAATGGCTGCGTCCGCCCCGCTGCGGGCCCCGCGCGGGCGAGTCGGGCCGCGGCGTTTCTAGGTTAGCCGCGCGCCACGGAGAGGAGGAGGAGGTTAGGATCCCGCGGGCGAGCCGTGCGCGCCGCTTCTCGTACGCACTTTCGACGTAATCCTCGAGGTAGAGCATCTTCCTGCGCCGCCGATCGCCCGCAATTGGTATACTTGACTAGTGTCCGCCGCACGTCGCCGGGTAGCCGCAGAATTCCGCGGGATTTCGCAGGGAAACGCGGCGCCCGACCGAGAGCGTGCCCGTGCGCGTTCGACCCCTCCGCATCCGCATTTTCGGGGCGCTTTCAACGCGCCTTCGGCGCCCTCGAGCCCGCCGGCCGGGACGCTCGGTCGGGATTTTCCGGAGGGTGTGCGACCGACGCTACGACGAGCTTCGCCGAGGAACAACGCGCTCGGGCGAAGCTGCTTTGGTTTGGGATTATTTGGAGCATTGTCGGATGGACCCATGGACCTCGCCATATTGCGCGAGGATGTAGCGCGGCCAGGGATGTAGCGCGGCGGGAGGGGCCCGTCCAGATAGCAAAGAGAATCCAAAAAGAATTCTTTTTGAATTCCCGAATTATGAAATGAATTCTTTTTCCATCCCATTTCTGTTCCAAAAACACTCTTCAGAGTTAAAAAAGAATTCATTTTTATGTCGCCAATTCTGAGCCCTTTTTCAGATACAAAAGGAATTCTTTTTATATATTCTGTAAGAATACTATTGGAAAGGAATTCTTTTTGAGTTCATTTCGAACAGATTACGCTAATTCATAAAGAATTTAAAAAAGTGAATCCTTTTTGAATTCATAACGTTCACCTGTGCTATCTGGGCGGCGCCCGATCAGGGGAATATTACAGCGTTTTCCACTGGGAAAACTGGTGCACACCGAGTGCAATTTTATTGTCCCACTGTAAAAATCAGTTCACATATTTTCAGTGTTTAATGTTCTACTGTGTTTAATTTGACAATTTTTGCCAGTAGAACATTAAACACTGAAAATATGTGACTTGATTTTCACATTGAAACAATGAAATTGCACTCAGTGTGCACCAGTGTTGCACCAGTTTTCCCAGTGAAAAACACTATTAGGCTGCGTTCGGAAACATCACCCGAGTGCCCCCGGGTATCTTTTATCCTTGTTGTTCACCGAATGTTAAACAAAGATAAAATGATATCCGGGGACACTCGGGTGATGTTTCCGAACGCAGCCTTAGATTCGCGAAGGGGAGTATGAAGGCAAAGAGACAACAGATATTAGCGATTAGGAATAAGAGGAAGGAAGAAGAAAGATTCTTCCTTCCTCTTATTTCTAATCGCTAATATATATATCCCGGTAAAAAATTTTTCATATATAAACATATATAAAACTTGTATAAACATATATAAACATATCCCAGTAAACACCAACTAACAGTAACATTGCATCAATGTTATAATTTCCCACTCAACAATGTAAATGTAATATAACATGCGTGTTATATTGCATTTACATTGCTGAGTAGGAAATTATAACATTGATGCAACGTTACTGTTAGTTGGTGTTTACTGGGATATAATTATGTATCAAATATGTCCATACATAAAATTGCTCATATATAATCATATAACTTTTCTATATATATATATATATATATATACATATACATTTCTATATGATTATATATATAATTATATATGAAAAATTTTATGTCCCATATAGCACATGATATTCTGAGAATATTCTAAGAATATTCTCGAATATTCTAGAATATTCTTAGAATATTCTCAGAATATCATGTGCTATATGAGGTATGGACATATATTTGATACATAATTATATGATTATATATGTTTATATATCTGTTCATATATGGTTTATATATGTTTATATATGAAAAAATTTTTACCGGGATATATCTGTTTCTTGTTCCTTATATTTTTTGATTGTGCGTTGGCCTTTATATAGAACGCTCTCTCGCTCGTCCCCGTTCAAATCTGGCCGATTGCGGGAAGTCCCGGCTCGCTGGTTTCCGCATTTAATTTTGGTTTGAACGTCTCGCAGTCTCGACGAAATTCGCGCTCCTAAATATTACCGGGGAGAAAAGCTAGGCAACGAGGTTTCCCTCTTTTTGTTCTACGCAATTATTCTTCTCGATTTGCATATTTGTATTTTGGTAGATTCACTCTTGGATCGATCCTCAGAGAATGTAAAGCACATTTCAGAAGTCGCATATACTTGCGAATCAATTTTTCTTTTAATTAAATTTTAGAAAGATTCGTGTAAGAAATTGTAATATTAAAAATTGAAATATTAAAAATTTGTTACTCGTAGATGACCATAATCCGTATGGCTGATACGTAGTGACAAATATAAGTATTATCTCTTGCCAGTTGAGTCGTCTTACAATTTCTTACACGTTAATTATTTACTGGCGGTTTAGAAAATTAAATTTTTTAGAAAGATTCGTCATATTTTCGTCTATATTTTTTAAAATGTTTTTTTCAGCGCGATGATACGACGAAGTCCAACTCGGATAGAGATGCGTCTGGACGACCTGCAGGTGTATGAGGAGATAAGAAAAGCACACGAGTCTAAGAAGGATCCCGAGAGGAAAGCATCATCGTCCATGAACCCACCTACGTGGGGCGGCAAGATTCCACAGAGCGAAATTCAGGAGCGCGTCGGTTACGTGCCGCAACATCCGTCTGCGCATAATCGAACCACAACATAGCAATCGACTCGGAATACAAATCACAACATGAATAAATAGCGGTCAAATTATGCATACCAACATAATTTTGATTTTAAACAATTTGATACACTTACACAAATACGATTTATACACGACTTATCTACACAAACACGACCGTTTCTTTTGATCCTTTTGTGAATTCATTCTCCGTTTAATCACACTGGTTATGATAAAAAAATCATAATCCTAAGAACAGTTTTTACAATATGACGTTTTTATTTACAAAATGTAATCGCTTTGTGTGAAATATACAAGACTAATGGACGATATCTACGTTCTTCTTCTTTTTCTTCATCTTCATTGGCATAGGTCCTGGCATCTTGAATACCGTGCTTAAAAAAGTTTCAATAATAAATTCACTATTATCATTTATGATATATATAAAATGTATATAAATTTTAGTATACGGTATAATCAGTATATTAGCTTAATAATGTAATAAAACTACTTACTGACAAGTCGTGCATATTGGACTGAATTTGCAGAAGACTATAAAACAAATAATTGATATCTTTTTAGATGAATGAATTTAACAATGTTTAATATTATTTAAATTTTTTTTACATTGTTTCATTGATTAAAATATTGATTAGATATAACTTTGTAGCAATACTTACTTGACAAACATATGGAACAAACATATCCAATATCGACAAGGTCCTGATGACAAAAACATGCTGCCCTATAATCCACCTTTACTGGCGGAGGAAGAACCAATTTTGACCTAACATTGGGATCTGGCAGGAAAACCCACTAAATTAGAAAAAAATGAATTAGTAGTGTATATAATAATTGCGTTTGCATTAATTGTATAAAATTAAGCATGAAAGATTCACCAGCAAATACTGCAGCAATCCAGCAAGCTGCGGCACCTTCAAGTAATTGCCGCCAGTAATGTCGCAGCCCTGTTGCAAGAGTGTCAGTTCCTGATCCAAACTGCATACGTCCAAAATGACATTCTGAAAGACAGATCTCCTTGCATTACAAATCATCAATTCTGTTATTGTATTAATATAAGAATGCAATAGAGATAAAGACCATTCTCTGTGCGGTGAAGAATATGTTCATATAGTTCATATACTGGGTGGCTGAGTCGTTGCTGGCAGTGATCACTAATATCCTGGGATGCAGCTTCTGGCCGGCGATCTTCTCTCGCTCCAACCGGGCAATATAACACAACGCCATACTGAGTGCTCCAGAGATGAGACTCTCTATGTTCAATAGAACATCCATAGAGATCTCATTGATGACCTGCTGCAATTGCTGACGCACCGTACGCTCCACCATAGTAAACTTCTCGTACTGGCCATCCATCTGTCTTATTTCTACCGCATTCTCGCAAGGGTAGAGGAATTTAGCACTGTGGCCATGGCACGCCATTATCGCCAGTTCATTACTGGACGACTGCATAAGATGAGCATTGGCAAAGACAATTGTAGAGTCTAAACACTGCGACAATATCTTTGTTTCTTGTTTCACTATCTGCTGCATCGGATTGACATCCAGAATGATCACCAGCAGACTCGTTTCTATTTCTAAAGCATATATTTATAAGTATTTTATTTCTATAGTAGATAAAAATAGAGGTCGAATAGATAGATAATTGCAATTTAATTTTATAAAATAATTAGCTTTATATATATACATATATATATAAGAACATTAATGTACCAATCGACATTTTGATGGAATTTCTTTCTTCTTTAAATAACTTTCTTATTGATTAGAAATTTTTTTATTTTAATTATAAAATATCTGTAAACATTCTGTTATTTATTCCAGTTATGTATAAAAATAATTAGAGGTTAACAACAAATACATCTCAAACTCTCATGCGGCTACTGCTGCACACAGCACAGTGCACACATGTACATATGTACACATTACACACATGGACATTACTAGCGACAGTGTGGAAAAAGCGAAACGTTTTATTGGATTTGAGACGTCATCTGGCGATAAACACATTCATCACAGATGAAGACAGAAATTACCATCGGTAAGCAAACTTTTGTAAAAGAAAAATTAAAATTATTGTATACAGGGTGGGGAAAAAGTTCCGGACCCCTGAAATATCTCGGAAGGAGTGGGATATAGAAAAAAATGTTAAATACAAAAGTAGTAGGGTTCAAAGCGGAGCACTTGATGATGATCATGACCTTGAACCTTACTACTTTTGTATTTAACATTTTTTTCAATATCCCACTGCTTCCGAGATATTTCACTTTTTCCCCACTCTGTATACAAAAATTATTATAAAAACTACAAATAATATAATATTTAGTAAATTTATTATTAAGAGAAAAAATATTTATATATAAATATATATATATAAAAATTATATATAATATTTATAATATATATAATAATATAATTATATATATATAATTTATGTACATATTTATATAATAATAAAAATTTACTAAATATTATATGTATATAGAAATTCTTTTCATATCTAAAAATTAATTTTTAAATATACCCCACACAGCACACGATATTGCGATATCCACTAGATATCCGAGGGATCGCAATATGTCCAATTATATATCTCAATAACCGTAGGATCTCCATGGGCTGTCTCTTATACACATCTAGATGTGTATATCCGGATCACTCTGGGATATCCTCAGGATAAAGTGTGCTGTGTGGGACAAAATAGATATGTACATAAATTTATTTATTTTGTAAGTTTATTATTATTCAAATATAAATATGAAAGAGAGAGAGAGAGAAAGTCAGTTCTTAATATTATTTGTTTATTATTATTTTTATATAACAGAAGAGATTTGTTACTACTCAACTGGCCAATATTTAATTTTAAATTAATATATCGCGAATCGCGACATTTTTCGACCAAGGATTTTATAAAATCCTTGGTCGAAAAATGTCGCGATTCGCGATATATTAATTTAAAATTAAATATTGGCTAGTTGAGTCGTAACAAATCTCTTCTGTGGTTTAATATTTGCTGGCGAAGAATATCTCATCTCTTGTTTATTTTTATATACTTAATTAATAAGATATTTATTAATTAAATATATTATGAAAAATTCTAAGTATTGTTAATTATACTTAATTAAACTGTAAATAATTGCGTAAATTATTAATCAACAATTACTAGCAGCAACTAAAATTGAGATCTCGTTCGCGTGCTTCGGAAGGCAACCACGGTTTATAAACGTGTCCATCGGCTTCTTTGCTGGCCATATATGTAAAGAAAGTTCTCTTGAACGAAGCGGAAGGAAATTTTCCATGTTCCATGGTACTCCACATTGTACGAGCGTAAGAAACGCGCATTTTACGTACTTCACTGTGAAATATCGCTCTGACCTTTTCAATCTGTTAAAATGTAAGTTAATAAATTATTAAGTTAATTAATTATTTTAAATAAAAATAATTAGTCTAGGATTTAAAATGATTTAAGAAATTGATATCGACAATATGTCTGTTCGTTTTCGCTGCACTTCTGAACTAGTGCAATAAGTTAGAATGAAACAAATATATTATCTTTCATTCTAACTTATTGCACTAGTTCAGAAGTGCAGCGAAAACGAACAGACCTAATTATTAAAAATAAATGGAGGGAATGGAAATTGAGTATTTTTGTATTTAAATTCGCAAATAATGAGAATGACAAAATTGATAGACAACCTTCTTCTTCATCCTCTCGGCTTGATCATAGATCAACTTCTGCAGCTCATGTTTCGTCATATGCAATGACGGTTTCTGGATCTCCGGCATTTGCATATTTATTAATTGCCAACTGGTACGAGTCGCACGAATCAAATTTTCTTAGAAAACAGGCAAAGAAAAAGTAAATAAAAAGTAAGAAACGATTAAAAATAGAAAACAACATATTAATTCTGCCAAAGTACTTTTGTCGGTTTCCGAGAAAACAACACCCTCTCTATACATAATCCAATCCTGAAGCTGCGGCATTAGATAACATTTTGGCAACTTTGCAAATGCATAACCTTCTGCAGCCATTTTTTTCAATTCGACCTTAAATTGTATATATATTTTAGATCTTACATAATCTGATTATATAATACTAACACAGCACACGATATTGCGATATCCACTAGATATCCGAGGGATATCTCAATAACCATAGGATCTCCATGGGATCGTATTATGTCCAATTGGACATGTGGATCACTCTGGGATATCCTCAGGATAAAATGTGCTGTGTGGGTATTGGTATCACATTTAATCATAGATAAAATGATTGAAATCGATATACTTTGAAATTATCAGATTAAAAAGATCTATGAAGATACCTTCATTATTGCTATAATATCAGATTTGCTGTTTATGTATTTCTTATCGTCACCGCCGTTTATCCGATGACTTTCATTATCAATCTTTTCTCCCGTTTTATCGATCACTTGTTTGTACGACTTGTTTTGCTGATGATCTATCTCGCCAGCAGCTTCTTTGGAACATTTTTCAGTTACTTTATCAATAATTTCTTTACGTAATACATCTCTTTGACGTTCTATTTTGCTGCTAGTCTTCTTGCTCAATGACTGTAATTCCATTATCGCCTCGGACGTTTCTTTTTTCACATTTGTATGATTTTCCCTTGCCTCATTTTTTCTCTTATCAATTTTCTTCATTAATTTCTGTTCATTGAATGCTTCTCGATCATTGCGAGTTGTCAAACAAGATGCATTTTGTTCGTTCTTATTCCCATAAATCAGCTTAAATGCTTCATCTCTAGCTTTCTTTCTACGCTCCATTTCTTCTTTTAAAGCGGTATCCTTCCTTGGCAATGGACCTGGTGGAATGTTCATTGGCGACCAGTGTCGATGTAGAACAGCAATTCGTAAAATATCTTCCTCACTACATGTGGGTGTTTGAAACGGCGTGGACATTTTCAGGCCGTCGACTATTTGCTGAGGTGGCGACATAGAAACGTCTTCTGCCACACCTGATATACAATACTGAATGTCATCTTTGCTCTCATCTTTCTGCGGAATTCTCTTCACTTCTGATATAATAAACTTCCTGTCCTCTATCATCGGTCTCGAGATATCAACAATGTGCATGAAAGATTGCTTTTTCACAGCCTTCAATCTTCGTTGGCGTGCCTTCCATTCGGTTCGTTCTTCATTTCGCTCGAAGATCTTTCTCTCATATTTACATTCGCATACGGGTTTCACTACTTTCAATCTGCGAGGTCTACAATAACACATATAACCACATATAACGTTTTATAATATCAATAACTCGCTAATATCATTAGCGTTACTAATCATATTTGAATAATGTGTTAGACATTTATATAGATAGTGGATATTAAATTAGTAGCTTATTAAAATGATTGAAAATTCAATACTCCAAATTGATAGCTATTAAATGAGATTATTATAATAACATTTAAAAAATTTCAATAATTATGACTTTAGGCTAATCTTTTTTTTACTTACCTGCCAGTTCGAGCAATTTTCTTGCAGGATGTCCAGCAAGGAGCATTATCTTCGCGCTGCGTAAAATAATCCATCAATGCTGCATCCTTCAATGCTATCTTCCATCTTTCCTCCGGTGACTTGGACTCCATTAATTTCTTTCGAGTGTCGTCAAGATCTTTCAGCTGATCGACAAGGTGGTCTTTTTTTGTGACGATGTTATTACAATTGCATGATTTTGGCTTTCTCCGTATCTTCTCTATCAAGCTTTTAGGTCCGGAATATTTTTCTATCAGCTTCAATCTTTCTTCTGTAGCTTCGCTAACACACATATCGTACGGCGATTCGAGAAGATCATATTCTGGGACATATTCGTCACTTCTTCGGGGACTAATGGGTGGCGTAAAGTAAAAAACACCATCAATGATTCTGTTCTCTTCCTCCAATTTCGTTCTTCTAGCTCTTCTCCCATCTTTCTTCTCCACTAGACCACCTACATTATATGTAAGAATCTTTTTCTTGTTTCTGTTTTCCCTACATTGGCACGGTCGTCCTCCAGGACGAACCGCGATCGTCTCCAAAGGATAATCTGGTTCGCAAAGATAGGCTATAGTTTTCTTTGTCGGAAGTTCCTGTTCCGATCTCGTTCTCCAACCGCACGGTCCCTCTTTGATCCTTTGGCTTTTTTCTTCATCGTCGGCAGCTGAAGAAGCGATTATCTCTTCAGTTTTCTCTTCTGAATTACGCTGACTAATTGCCGGCAATTCTCCTGGAAGAATCGCCGGTTGGATGTCACCTAAAGTCTCTGCGAAAGACTTGAACATATTCTTCAATCTCGCCATTTCTCGCTTGCGATTATCGATCTCTTCAGCTTCATCTACTATATTTTTCTTTTTATTTTTCTTCACGGAGCTATATCTTGGCAGCTTGTTAATTTTACTGAATTGTTTAATTGGTTTATTACGTAATAATGGCTTTATTTGTTGCTTTTTTTCCGTTTCAAATGTTGCCGTCGATCCGGAAATTGTATTCGACGATTTTGTACCTCTTTTATTAACTGTAATTTTCTTTAAAAATATCGGTTCTTTTTTCTTCTTTATACCTTTTATTTCTTTTTTTTCTTTGCTTATATCTTTTTGGATTTTATTTGGTGATTTTAAGGAGAATTTGAAAGTTTTATTATTATTTTCTTTATCTAAAGTACTATTTTTAATTTTCTTCAGTTCTTTCGAAGAAGAGGTATCATTTCGTCTCTCTTGCGTTTTTAATGGCGAAGAAGCTGTGGGCCATGCTGGAGATGTCAACTTCAAAGTTGCTTCATAGTCTGTTTTCGTTATTTTTGCCGAGGGCGCAGTTCGTAATATGTTCCAAGGATCGTCATAAGCGGGATAATTAAGATCAGGAATGAATTTATCCTTCTTTCTTTCCATAATGTTCTCTTTTGGAACTTGAGTCTCTTTCTTAACCGTTTCAATGGATTCTATCATTTTTTTCACTTTCTCTTCTTTTTCTTGTTTCTCTATTTTTCTTTTCTCCATCTTCATTATTTCCTTCATAAAAGGATTATGTCTACAGAATTTATCTCCAGGATACGTTTTGCAAGAATATGCACCTGGCTCATCTGGTCTGTACTTCTTCCCGGGGCACAATCCTTCTTCCTTTGTCCAAGGAATGTCATCTTTGCTCGCAAATAAACTTATGTCCTTATCAGTCATTTGCTGAATAGCACACGAACAAGGTGGAATGTTCTTGACGGGCTGAGGTACCGGAGGTTCAGGTATTCGCGATGGTATGTGTATTTTATCCTTCTGAATACCCGATATATAGTAATGAGTTTGCCCAGCCTCTTTAGTAACGCCACTAATAATGACGTTCGTTTTGATTTCGTTCTCCGCAGCTTGGTTAATCGGTGATCCTGTTGGACTTTGTTCTGAGAATTGCATCGCCATCGAACGATCTGTGATATGTCTATCACAAATAATATCTTTGTATTTTATTTCGTTAGATTATTGAGTTTTTAAAACTATAATTTTTAGAGCTGTGTAATTTGTAAAATTTAAAAAAAAAAGAATTATAAAAGTAAAAATATTAGAGCTTCAAAATATCAGAATTCAGAGAACAAGAGTTTCAAAAATTGCAAAATCAAAAAATCGAAGGATGTCAGAATTCAAAGATATAAACATCTATATTTACAAGAATTTCAAAATTAATATTACAATTGCTAACAATTGTAATCTATCCAGTTGGACTGATCATGAAAGTCAAATTATATATAATAAGCGTTATAGATTAGATAGTTTGTACGTCCACTTAAGTTATCTAATCTAAAACTGTTTAAATGCAATCTTTATAATTATCGCTCACGTATTTTTCTCTCCATTCTGCGCTATATTGATTAACGTGTTGTCAATCTTGCTTTGCTGCAACTTTTCGTCAAACTTTCTGGTCTGTCGACACGAGCAGCAACTGTCGCAAACAGGTCCAGGAAATGCCGATTTTATAGTTGCCTGTACACTTTCGATTAACTCATCAGTCTTTTCCTCCAACTGTCTATAATCTTCATCAGCGTTTTGCAGCCATTCCTGCCAATTTATTGACAGATTTTCTTTGCCACTAGAAAAAACCTTTTTAGATCGGTCGCCGAGTTTCAGCACCGCGAAGAATCTCTCGTCGCTGTTGCTGGGTGTCACATTAGCCACACCCGTGATCTCGTAAGTTACAGGACAATCCTGTGAACCATCGGTGGACACGCCGGCTATCATATAATGAGCGTCCTTCTCGCCCAGCCAGGATTTTTTGCTCGCTCCTGGTGGTTTCGGCGGGTCTGAAATTTTTTAAACATTTGAAGAAAATCGTGAAATTTAATATATAACTTTCTAATAGCATTTTTGATAGATATGAATATTATTACATCTTATATGAATTACCTATTTTCAATTAAGAAAAAACAATAAGATTACAATAGCTCATACCACAAATTTTATATTCCATGATTCCTGGCTTTTCGCAAAGATTCCTAATTGTAAAATCAGATTTTTTGTCGTCGTCTCGAGATTGGAAAATGTTGAAAGTTGCTGATTTTCCCATTTCCAAACTTTTCTCTCTTGAGATATCTTTATCTTTGAAATCTACTTGTTCATCAATAGTCATTACATTTATGACTTGATACTTTGATAAATCTATATTTACTTATTGTACTGTGGGTGTCGAAGTAAACCAGCTAATTGCCATATTTAAAAGGTATATTTGTATCTTATTCAGTTATTTTTACCTTTCTTATCATACGTAGTTGAGGAAATATTTTGCAATTCTTTCGCGCTGATTTCTTCAAGATGCTCAGTGGGAATATCTTTCTTCCGCTTTATAATCTCAGATCTGTCATTAATAAAAACCTGGCCATATTTGTTCAGTGGCAAGATTACTTTCGGAATTGCAATTAGTTTACATTGTTTTCGCCATTTCTGCAAAGCATTTCGATAACCGGCCCAATCGGGACGTGTAAATAATTCTTCCTTATAAGGACAGCTATTTTTTCGTCTCGCCAGACATATTGCTGGTTGTGCTAAAATATGTATTATAGCTGTGAGAGCGTAATAATATCTATATAATAAATAATAATATCTATTTATTTTTATAATAAATAAATAATTGTGAAGTATTAATAATAATTGATATAATTAATAATAATGGTAATTGTGATAATTATATGTAATAAATATCAAATAATAGTTGATTAAACTTTTTAATAATATTTTTGATGTTATAAAATTACGTTTTGGTGGCAATCTTGGCATAGTCACCGCTGGCAATCTCCTATGTAATTCCGTCACTGTTTCTGGCAGTGTTAAAAATGCAATGGCCGACAATATTATTCTCTCGTTGCAATTGTAATCTTTCTCTGCAAGTCAAATAATTCTGACTAGATAAATAATTATTATAAATATTGTGTTAAAAACGTGTTATTAAAAATAGTTGTTCTATTAATTCTTTTATTTTTGTTTTAAATAAAAATGTAATAAGATGTACTATATCCCTCTTCGCAAAAATCATTTCCCGTTAAGAGTCTGTAAATTTCCCGTAGAAAATCGACGCTATTTAAGTTGCACGATTTATGCAGCTCTTTTATAGTACTCGGCTTTAATTTGAAGAATGTTGAAATGACACCGATAGCTATCAGTATCGTTTGCGTGGCATTTGCTTTTGTCTCTTCGTAATCGATGCGCATTACATTTTCCAGTTTCAATAAATTCTTTATCTACGAATTTATATAACTTAACTTTAAAATATGTAAAGAACGTTACACAACTACAATATTATTTTAGTGAAAGATTTCTTGAATATCAAGATCACAAGAGAAAATATCTCAATTAATGAGAATAATTTCGCTATCATAGAGAAAGTCATTTTCTATTACATTTTAATTAAATTTTATTTATTAAAATAAAATCAGTGAAATCATTTATTTTTACGTCATACTTGATCCGGAGAAAAATCTTGGTACCATCGTGGATATGTCTTTATCTTTAGTGAGGATTTCCTGTCTATGAAAAAAGAAATAATATTTCAATTATTAATATATATTAATCTAAGACAATCACACACAAATTAGATGTTAATAATATCTATTACAGTCTTCCTAAACTAAACCTTTCTTCTTTTTCTCAAGTATTTTCTGTTCTTAAATAGTAAAAAAACCCTGTAAGCTTAATTTCTCTTTTTGCATTACTCTTCCATTTGATCACACATGCGTAGAATGTAAATGTTTGCAATTTGCAACTTTTCTTATGCGTATGCAAATTACCGCATCATAGAATTTGAGAGTGATATGAAAAACAGAATGCGAGGCAAATTTTTTTGTTAACGGTATATTAAGTATAAACAGTTAACCATTTAAGAGCAAATTTTTATCGCAAACATGGTGATATTATACACCGTTATTTGATGACACATACACTGCAAATCCAAGCGTGTTATTTTAGCTGAAGCTCTTCTTACACATTTTCGCTTTAAATCGTTTTAAATCGTGTCATTTAACATGATTGGACGTATTAATTTTTAATTTAATACGATTAAACGTGCTAAATGACGTTATTTAAAATGGCAAGAAACATATAAAAAGTCAAATGTGTAATTTTTAGATGTTTATGCGTGTAAAAATAACACGCTTAAATTGCAGTGTAATGAAGCGATATACCTTGATTGCATTTTGCTGTTATCAATGCCGTATCCGAACAGCCGCAGAAGAAAGACTTCGACATATTATTCAAACTAGTATTAAAATAACGTAACATTGATACGAAATAAAATAAAATAATCATATTTTACCTGTATCGCATTTTTTAAACATTGATCTTGTTAGCGCTACAGTTTATAAGAAAATTTTTTTTTATTTAAAGCGTTATCAAAACATAACGCTCGCTGCAAGACATAAAGAGCTCGATAGATAATATAACAAAACATATAAAAAAAAATGATTGTTTCATTGCTTGAAGACATTTTTACTCTTGACTTTAAATGGAGAAGGCTCACGTTTCTTCTTCGCTATTCTTAACGCCTTGTCGCTTGCCTCGTTGTAAATTCTTTGCTTTTCCGCCCAGAAGATATCCTTTGCCAACGCGATTTCATCTTCTAGATACCGCCTTATAAAACGATTATTTCTACTAATTTGGAAATAATTTAGTTCGTTATTCTTCGATCGTCGTTGCTGATCCCCTGCATCCGACGTTCTCATTTTGGCCGGTTTCTTCCTGTCTCGGGAGAGTCGGGACATGGAAAATTTCATTTGCATCTTAGCTACCGGACACTCGTGCACGGAAGTTATTGCCGTTAGCGAAGACTTGTAGGGCGGCATTCGTTGATCGTATCGCGAGAAAGGATCGAAGCGATCCAGAGAACAGCAAAATCCGAACGGCTTCAGCCTCAAATCTTTCTTCCATTTTTCTTGAAAACTATTATCCGATAAATGATTACTTTTTTTCTAGGTGTCGGCAAGATATAGATAAGATATGAAGGTTATTTGTTCGGTACTGATATGCATTAAAGTAATTAAAGTAATTAAAGTAAAGAAAATATCTTCCATAGTTATGAGAAAAGAAAAATAAAATTCTATACAAAATATTCTTTTAATGACCCTACGTAATTATATTTGATGTTTTAATTCTAACAGCATTGGATGTTTACTTCGTGCGTTGGAACGACAGTCGTGTGTTGGAAGCTTTTAAAGAAATTTTAGACATTTTTCAAGCAGAGAACTTAGTTAATCTTCTTTGATAAATTTTATTTCTGCACTAAATTAATTGTCTGTAACTAATACTTGTCAATTTATAGAAAATGTGACAAAAATTTAATAGGTTGTGTCTGAACGAATGAAATTTTGAATAAATTCAGAGTTAAATTTTTAAAACTTTATTTTGTTTATAAGTGTGGCTAACTTTAGACGATCTATAATTTGCGTCAGATTTCAGGATAGAATTCTGCCTATAAATTTATTGAAGATAGAATTCTATTTATAATTTTATGGGTCGTAAATATGAAAAATATTTGAAGAATCAATTGTAAATAAAATATCCTAAAATCTAATGTAAATTATAAATCATCTAAAGTTGGACTTAAGACTTTTTGTAATTTTAATATACTCTCTTATAGGACAATTTTATTCACAGTACGATTTCATATTCAAAATTGCCTCAAGTTGAATCTTAAAACGATCTTAAGATTAAATTCAGCTAATGAAACATCGTATATACTCGTACAAGAAAAATAATAATAATAAGAATTTAAAAATAATTAAAAAGATAATTTTTGCATTGTTTTTTTATAACGACAACGCAACAATGCGCCAATCACCCCGTCTTGCTTTTTTGATAATACTAGATAAATAACTTCCCCCGCGTGTCGCCACGCGGCAAAAGTTGGATTGCATTCAATTTTTGACGCGCGGCAAGCCACGGCAAGCGTTGCTGCATACGTCTGTGAGTGAGTTGGTCACTGTATTGTCGGTTCTGTATTCTGGTTTCTGTATTCTTGTACAAAATATTAAATTGATGATGATGGATAATGTTGATCTCACATGCAAGAAGAAGGTAAGCTCTTATGGATATGTAAGGAAGACAAATAAATTTAATTAATAAATTTAATAAATTTAATTTTTTAAAATTCTTTTGTATTTATAGATTACATACGTTTATAAACTTTTTCCAAGTTAATGCTACGTTATCCCAGATAGTCAAGTCTGCCAAGATCACGTATTGCAAATTATGTGCTACATATTATGTCGGTAAAATTTTGGCAACAGCCGAACATGATTTACAGTCTCAGTTAATGTCGGCAAAAATGCAGCAGAAAACGAGCGGATCTCGCGTCATGATAGGCTACAAAAATGTTGCAAAAATTAAGCAAAATTTTTTTGGCATAGAAACAGTAGAATTTGAGCATTGCGTGTTAACATAATATGTCAATAGGAACTAAATAAAAATTGAGCATAAAGCCCGTTTCCCACGATACGATTTTTTGCGCGAGTTTACTTGCAAGGAGTTATGTCAGCCACCGTGCAGGCCATGCAGCAAGAAAAATTGCTTGCTGCGAGTAGGGCTGCGTGCAGCGCTGATAGTTTTATGTGATAGAACAAGTGGCTGCGTTCAGCAGAACAAAGCGATTAGTGATTCTTTATTACGATTGGTTTCTACACTTAGATCCAACGAGAAACTAAAGGGAAGAACCAATTATATTAAAGAATCACTAAGCGCTTACGAAGCGCTTTGTTCTGCTGAACGCAGCCAGTGCTATTTTCTCTGCGTGTTTTGCTGCTAGGCGCTGTTAAGCAGCCAATGGGCGCATTCAGCAGAACAAACCGCTTAGTAGCAATCGAACGTGATTGGCTCTTACTTTTAGAACCAACAAATCAACGTCGAGATTCAGCGGAAAATCTAGTAACGTTGCCCAACTGTTGAGTCTGCTGAATGCGGCCAATGAGAAGTAGCGACTAGTTCACGTGATAAAGTTATGTACTCCATTTTCGTTTTCTGACACTACATTAATTTCAGTCGCATTTTTAACAAAATTATGAGAAAATTATAACTTATGTTTTTACATACTCTAATTCTTCAAACAACATTCTAAGAACTCCACGATTATTTTTCGTTCTTCTCGCTAACCATTTTTTTATCCAAAGTTTTTTTGTCGTGTTTTATGACGCTTTCTTTCTACTTCTAAAAATAACAAAAGAGAAAGTGCGCCAAAATTTTTTCTGCGTGCAGCGTCCATTTCGCACCTCGCTCCGTGTGAAGCGAAAACCTGCAGCGCGCCCAGCTCAGCTTCATGCAACGTAAAGCGCAAGGCAGCACGCAGCAAATTACGCATGCTATCCAGCACGAAAAATCGCATCGTGGAAAATGGGCTTAACATAGTATCATACTATTCTGACAAAATGTCATCAGAAATTGAACTTATTTGCAAGCATGGCATGTCAACAAAAATACGGCAGAAATAGAGCATATACTGCCGTCTCGAAAAATAACAGTAAAAACACAGCAAAAACACAGCATGGTCTGTTGTCATGAAATAATGGCATAAACGCACCAATATCATATTAGATATGTTATAGCAATAGTTCTTTCGTTCACTCTGCTTTACCCGCATACAACTTTTGCGAGGTCCATCCTCCCTACGCCGCGGCCGGTGTGGGTGCGGGGGGGGCCAAAGGCCAAAATAAAGTATTCTCTGCTTTAACAAAGACTTCAATTTATCAACAATTTACTGCTTTAAATGTTGTGTTTTGGTAAAGCAGCGACTTTCTCGCGAAATAAAGTATTCTCTGCTTTAAAAAAAAACGTAATATTAGTCGTTTATGCCTCTCAATACTCAAAATAACTGCTAGATTTTTCAAACTTTTTTTGTTAATAACTTTTTAATAAAAAACGAGCGACGGCTAAAACCTTTCAGAAGCAATAACTATTTTTAATAAAGTCTGACACTTGGGACATATTATTTCACGGCGAACGACTTTCATTTCACATAAGAAATTCCATAAAGACTCAAAATTATAAGTCATATTAATAAATTCGTGCAAACGCATCTTCAAACCTCGCGAATTTGTCTTGAAATTATTTAAGCCACTAGCTGCTTAATCGCTGTCTCTTATACACATCTAGATGTGTATAAGAGACAGGCCGTAATAGAGCATATACTGCCGTCTCGAAAAATAACAGTAAAAACACAGCAAAAACACAGCATGGTCTGTTGTCATGAAATAATGGCATAAACGCACCAATATCATATTAGATATGTTATAGCAATAGTTCTTTCGTTCACTCTGCTTTACCCGCATACAACTTTTGCGAGGTCCATCCTCCCTACGCCGGTGTGGGTGCGAGGGGGGCCGAAGGCCAAAATAAAGTATTCTCTGCTTTAACAAAGACTTCAATTTATCAACAATTTACTGCTTTAAATGTTGTGTTTTGGTAAAGCAGTGACTTTCTCGCGAAATAAAGTATTCTCTGCTTTAAAAAAAAACGTAATATTAGTCGTTTATGCCTCTCAATACTCAAAATAACTGCTAGATTTTTCAAACTTTTTTTGTTAATAACTTTTTAATAAAAAACGAGCGACGGCTAAAACCTTCTGAAGGTCACTCAGGAGGGTGACCTTGACAACATATGTCAAGGTCAAGGTCATCGGGGCTGCCTATTTTTCGATTAAATACTTTTTTGTCAGACACCCTGTATATATTTTATATATAATTTGAAACCTCAGGTGACTGTACCCGTAGTTATATTAAACAATTTTCCCTATCGATGGGTAAATCGACCATAAATTGCGCGCACAAGATTAAACAATTTGCTCGAGGCGAAGTCCTCGCAAGTCAATTCCTTGCAACAGTACTTTGCAATTTATGAAATTGTTAATTTTCTTCGCGTCAGCTTGGAACATAACGCTGCAACATGCAATAAAAGTAACGGATAGTAAAGCTTCGCGCATATAACGATTATGTACAGTGCGATCGAGAATTTTTAAAAGTTTGGTAGAAAAAGAAAGAAATTGCAAAACAATTTATCTAAAAATTATTTATGCACTGTTTATTTTTATCGTATTTATATATATTACTTATCTAAAAACTATTTATATTACTCGCATATAAAATTATATATTCTTACATTATCAATGGACATCTATTCAGGTCGTAATTTAATCGACAAAAATCTTTTAGATTCGGCTGTTCAATTCTGTGCAATCTTGATGTGACCGTTTTAAAAATTCGCTTCGCACGTGTTTCTGGAAACGCGGCTTCTTTTGAACATTAAATCTAAAAGAGACTGCTGTAATCAGTGACGAGGATAACTCGTATGCAAATGCTGTTGCGCCCAGCCTCTCTGTCGTAGCGCACGTCCGTGCGACTACTGATCCCTTGTCTACAATGAGTATTTAAGGCGTTAAGACTTAAGAAATTGACCAATCGCAATCGTTTATTCTCCTCATATACGACTGTGATTGGTCAATTTCTTAAATCTTAACGCTTTAAATACGCATTGTAGACAAGGGGTGAGTAAAGTGAATGTAGTTTAAAGCGGATGTAGTCAAACGGAAGAAGCAAGTTTCTGAGAATTCAACGAGAAGAGATTTGACAAGTCTTAATTAAAACTTGAAATTTCCAGTTTCTAATTATGCTAAAAAAAATAACACATTGGTTATTGTCGCATCCAGAATGTATTTTATTGTAAAATTAAACAAATGAATGTTATTGATGAATTTAGAGTCCGACTGAAAATTCGGTTTCGATTTCGGTTACGGCCAGTTACGGCCAAAAATCACGGTTTCGGTCGATTTC
>NJRP01000152.1:435680-492387 GCA_003063835.1 Aphaenogaster floridana | reverse complement strand
TATATATATATATAAATGGTTCATTAATATGAGCAATACAAATATTCCAAGTAAAGTCAGAGGTTTATTGCAGTTGGGAGAAGGTTTTTGTCTTTCTGTGCGTAACAATAAACGTATTTCGATCGAATACATAAAACAGATCGAGAACAACACTTTAAGACTACCCCAGCAGGTCAGAAAACAGTTTCGCAGTAAGATTTCTCCACTTATCAATGATATAAAAAACATGAATCTTAACATAACCAAAATTGACTCCAGCATTTTGTCGTCGGTGACAGTCGGTAAAAATTTCATCAAAAAGAACCCATATATAATCTTCACTAAAGCGGATAAAGGGAATACCGTAGTTGCTCTTGACAAGGATGAGTACATTAAAAAAATAGAATTGAACTTATCAGACACAAATACATACACTTCAGTTAAACGCAATCCGGCTAATAAAATACTCAATAACTTCCCAGATAACCAAGCGTGAAATAGCATTTTGAGCAAACTAATGCATTGTATGTGTTGTTATATATTTGCTATACATTTGCTAACATTGAAATACAAACACGTTACGAATGCAGCAACATGACTGCTTATACATGCAATCAGTTGACGAAATTTCAAGAGCAAACGGTCCGCAATACTGGTACGTTATGTTGTCTGCAACATGTCAGCAACATGACAGCAACAAATGATTTGTCGTTCCATATTAAGCATCATAATGAAAACATGACGGCAACAACACATAATAATGATTTCCATCCGTTATTGCGTATATGTTTTCAAGTTATGAAGTTTTTTAATTGTAGCTCGTTGCTAACAAAATGTTGACAATATAAAATTCATCCTGACACGTTGCCATCAATTTGCCGTAGTTAGAATTAGAATTTAGAATTCATGTGAGTTCAGTTCGACATACACAATGATGCCTCACCTTGTTCTAAGTTGGTCAAAATTCGTTTCAACGATTGTTGACAACATGACAGCAAACTCACTGCATTTGGCTATCTGGATTAGAAGATTTACTCAAAAAATGGAAACAATACGATTACATTCATTACTCTACATATACATATCTAAATTCTTCGAATGCAATTTTGCCGAGAGCATACGGTTTACCCAAAATCCACAAACCCGGTTGCCTCCTCCGAATCATTGTATCTTTTATTGGAAGTCCCTTACATAATTTAGCCACATTTCTACAGAAAATCATTAATAAAAGTTTACCACTTCTACACAAACAATAGTTTCAAATTGTCTAAAAAATTTTCAAATGTAACTGTCCCCGACGAATTCGGTCTTATTTCTTTGGATGTGGTTTCGCTATTCATAAATGTTCCGTTAGATCTCGCGATTGCAAGTTTAGAAAGCAGATGGAACCTCATATACAAGAACATACAGATCTTCCGGAAAGCGAATTTATGAACGCAATCAGATTAATTTTAAATTCAACTTTTTTTGTTTTTAATGAAAAATACTACAAACAAATCTTTGGAACCTCAATGGGCTTACCTCTTTCGCCTATTATAGCCGATATTGTTTTACAAGATATTAAGATACAAGCTCTTAACAAGCTACCTTTTACTTCCTTTTTTTATACAAGATATGGATGACATAGTAATGACGGCTCTTACCAATTTCCATGACAAATTATTAGAAATTTTTAACTCTTTCCACATAAGATTACAATTCACATTAGAAATTGGTGGAAATATTTATAACTTTCTGGACTTAACTCTGATTAAGAAAAACGGTTTTTTAATTCATGACTGGTATCACAAACCTAACACACTCAGGTCGTTATTTAAACTTGCACTTATGCCACCCTTTAAATAAAAAAAGAGGTATAATTTTAGGTTTAGTTGACAAAGTCATACAACTTTCACACCCAGAATTCCATAAGAAGAACGCGTGTGCGTGTGCGTGTGTGTGTGTGTGTGTGTGTGTGCGTGCGTGCGTGCGTGCGTGCGTGCGTGTGTGTGTGTGTGTGGGGGATATGATACTCAAAATAACTGCTATATTTCCCAAACTTTTTTTGTTAATAACTTTTTAACAAAAAACGAGCGCAGGCTAAAACCTTCGGAAGGTCACTTAGGAGGGTGTCCTTGACAACATATGTTAAAGTCAAGGTCATAGGAGGTGGGTCCCCTGATCGGTATATTTACCTAAAAATTTTGTTAAAAACATTTATGCATTTTTTTCAAAAGAGTGTTTCACCCCCTTAACGTGCGTAAGAGCACTTATCAAGAAATATGGTAATACATCATACCAAGTTTACTCGCAATAAAGTGACGCAGAACTGCATCGAGATAGAGATGTGCAAATCAAGATTTTTTAACTCGAATCGAATCGAATCGAATTTGCAAAAAAATCTCGAATCCGAATCGAATCGAATTGATAAAAATATCGCCAAATCGAATCGAATCGAATCACCCACATTTCGAATTCAAATCGAATCAAAACGTAGGAATCCTGTATGCAAGCCAAGAATGTGACGTAGGCATTCGAAGCATCTGGAAAGGTGAATAAAAATTAACAAAGTCTTGTAACGACCAACCTTCTGGCCGCCTCGCAAAGGCGCTGAACGCACGATAGGATTCAACGGGTTTCAAATCTTTTTACGCACTTCTCCGATTCGAATTCGAATCGCAGTGATTCGATATTGTCGAATCTTTCGAATTCGAACTACGTCGATTCGAATTCGAATAATTCGCACATCTCTACATCGAGACGCCTGTGGCTCTCGATATACATATATACGTGAGTCGAAGTTATAGACGAAGCTCACATCTTCATATCTCAGCAACAGTTGAAATGATTGAGTTCTAACTAATCTCATTCGATAGCTGAGGTTTGAATTATATCAGAAAAGCGTTTTTAGTATTTTCCTCCATGCCCTACAAACGGAGATAATGCGACAAAAAGTCCAAATGTTACAATTTTCATTTAAGAAACGTCACGTCATTATCGTTAAATAATGGTGTGACGTCACAGCGTGTGACTTTCCTACTTTTGACACTAGGGGACGGTATAACATTTTGTGTGACTTTCCTACTTTTGACCAGAATATCTAGTACTACTATCAAGCCTTCTCTTAAATGTTAAGTTCCTTAGAGTAATTTTGAATAAACGGTTTAACTGGAAAATCTCCATATTAACTATATTATTAAAAAATGTGATTTTTCCATTAGAATCCTTGATTTTGTAAAAAGAACTTGGTGGGGAGCGGACCTTATTACTATGCTAATACTGTAGTTCTTTAATTAGATCAAAAATAGAATACGGAGGTTTTCTAATATCACAGAAGAGATTTATTTCGTCTCAACTGGCCAATTTTTAATTTAAATTAATATATCGCGAATTGCGAAGTTTTTCGTGGGTTTTGGTCTTTTCTAAAGAGAGTGAAATTAATTTTAATGTAAAGAATTTTTAATATCTTTCTAATATTATCATTTAAACCAAGTTTCTTTTATAAGCTTAAAAAAATTCAATAAAAATGTCTAAAACTAGTAATGAATTATAGGAACTCTACACCTATTAATGTTAGTATTAGTGATTCTAAAGTCCCGTTATTTATTAGCATATAGATTTGAATTCTTCTCTCATTAAAGCTCACTCAAGGTCAATTTATTTAAATATAATATAATTGACAATGATCGTTGTTCTCGTAAACAAAATCCGAAAGAAAAAATTATTTCACATTTTTTAGCACTGTAACAAATATGACAAAGAAAGAAAAATTATGATAAACAAATTCAACAAAATGAAAATTAGAAACCCTTTAGATATTAAAGAAATATTAAAAAATGTGAAAACAGATGTTTTAGAAGTTATTTCAGATTTTATTATTAGATTATTGGGAGGAGCATTGTCTATAAACAACAACGGCTACGCACAAATGGCGTCAAAAGAATGTTGTTAACAAAATGTAAAAAGTTGTTAATAGAATACTCCTCCCAATGCCTCATCATCTAGCAACCGTAAACAATGGGCTGTTTTTTCTCGCCGAATCGTGGAAATAAACGCTGATTCGATCTTTATTAACTAATTTATTATTAATTATTGCGAAAATAGCAAAATGATAGATTTTTCTATTCACTTTAACCCGTTCTACCTGCACACAAGCGTTGTTATGATAATTATCAAACACTCTGTATATCAAGATCAAAGTCATTTTTTCTGTTTGCTTTCCTACATACTCTCAATGTAGTTTAAAAATTATTGAACTTTAACTTAAAATATTTCAGAAACTATAAGAGACCGCCATCTGATTGTTAAGGCCAAATTACTCAGGAAATGAACCCTCTATAACATATATTAAGGTCAAGGTCATCCGAGCTGTGTAAATTTTTCTAAACATTTACCGATATTAATTAAATGTACCTAAATTAAATTAAATGTTATATATTATGTGGCCAAACTTTTCATTTAAAAACTACAAAATTATAAAACTTCTTAACGATATATATAGGTATATACGTATGCAGCAGTTGATTTACGATAACAAAAATGACTTCTTTTAAGCGTTTAGCCATAATTTCATGCTATAATTTTGACACAATTTTCAAAGAATGATAAGATATGGTATTCCTTTATATAAGAGAGTTTTCAATAAGTCGAAAGCAGTACAAAATACTTCTTTAAAAATATTTTACTCGCGTTTTGGTTTTATTCGAAGTAAAGGAATACCATTTTGAAGGCTTAATATTAAAAACTTAATATTTTCAGATAATATTTTCAGGCAATTAAATACAAATCGTGTTGTACTTGACGTATTGCGACAATGCGGACGTTGTGCGTATTTCTATTATTGGCTCTCATTGGAAGTGTTTTTGGAAAAGTATGTATAAACCGTACATTAATACATCGTAATAATTTCAATATTTCTTTATTACAAGTTTTTTTTTGTTAATGCATTATGCTTATCAGTTTGCCACAGGAAAATGATGTCGCTGAAAGTACGTGAATACCTTCCACAAATAAAACACTTGAAAAAAATTATGAAAATAATAAAAAGATTTTGTAGCAGTATATATCTAATTGTACATAACTCAATGTTGAAAATAATATTCTTCTAAATGATATTTATAATGCATAAAAAATCTTCTAATCGCAATAAAAAATATAATATTAAGGCACTAAAAAATTTTAGACGTTTAGTTTGTAGAGCAAAAATGTCATATCAGACTTACTTATTACAATTGTCTATTTATGTATCAATCTCGATTAATTTTGTGCATGAAATTATTAGCTAAATTAATAACTAATGAGCTTCTTTAATTCAGTATTTTATGTTCTTTTTAATTAGATTATGGATGATGGCATCCGTCTTACAGATCCAGAGGAACAATTCTATGCAAACTTATATTGTGAAAAAGAAGTAGAGGAGGACGAAACAGGCAGTGGCATAGTAAGAGTTAAATATAAAAATAAATTACATTAAATAAATTATATTTATTATTAAAATGCAAAAATTATTCTAAAAAGAGACAAACAAGTATATATAAACAGAAACTGTTTTATAATAAGTTTAGTTTACACCAATTTCGTTAAAGATTATATTTGCAGCTAATAATTTTTCAGCATAAATATGAAAATCAATATTATAAAACTTTAAAAGTCTACTTAAAACAAATTATGTATTATAGAAATGTACTAATTATTTATAACAATTAACATTTTGGACTAAGAAATTATTAAAATGAATAAAAGAATGTCTATTTTATATTACGCCAGTTAAATGATATCTTGTTTAATAGAATACGTACCGATAAAATTGAGTATAAAACCATTTGATATTTTTATGTGTATATAAAATTTTATTGAACGTTTGCAGCTACATTTCCTATCTAATGTCTTTATTGGTATGCCATATAATATAATAAATACTTTTTGGAATATGTTTACAAATTATTTCATTCCATAGATCTTTAAATAAAAAGAAAAAAGAAATGCCACGTAAGTTATAAATAGATATTTTAATGTTAAACACGACATTAAATAAACTTTAGCAGTAATTTAATGATTTCTAGAGTGTAATATACAAATGAGATAATCTTTTTACAGGAGGGACAACAATTATTACTGACATCATACTACACTGTTATTAAAGGCACGGTGGCATTGTACAATGCCATCTTCTATATTCGCTTTTTTACCTTTTTACATACTTTCTAATGTATTATGACGATTGTAAATAAATTTTTCGGTTACTAGGACATCAAATATTATGTTGAATTTTTTACCTCAGATTTAGTATCAGCGTCCCAAAAAACTCCTGAATAACAAGTTTCATAAAAATCGTTCGAAAGGAAAAATGTATGCTTCAAAGGGTTAAACACGAAAAAATGTACTTATTATAGTCTTTATTACTATTGTGTGGAATATACTGTAAACATGCTAAATTTTAAAATCATATAAAATTACATAAAAATATAGCGTGACGATGACAAAATTATTCTACAATTGTAATAAATAAATAATATATTAATCTTTGGCTGGCGATAGCTGAATTACTCTAGACCCAATAAGTTTTTGTTAATTTATATTGTAACGAAGCGCCCTGAACGGGGCCTCGTTACGCGGCCCTGTTACACCTCCCGAAGAAAAGGCGCTATGCGCCGACCATCGACCTAGAGCATGGACTGCGCTATCCATACTTTATTCGTATATGAAACAAGGTCCAGAAGAATGAGCGAGATAGCAAGTGACCGCGGACTATCTCTGTCTCTATCTATGAATCTGATTGGTTAAAAATCGATTTGCACAGGAACGTAAGAAAAGGATAGATATAAAAAAAGAATAGATATTGGTCGCAAACTCGTGCTGTCCTTCTTCCACATTGAGACTAAGGCTGTTCCAAAATTCACTGCCAGCGCTGAAAACCTAGCATACGTGACATGCACTATAGATTTTCAGCACTGACAGTGAATTTTGGAACACAGCCTAACTTTCGACTTGCGTTGCGCAGTCCATACTGTTCGTTTATCTTACAAAAGCCTATAATGCGGTTCCGGTGCAGAAACTATGGCAAGTGCTAGAGAAATTCCCAATAAATAACACCGACATAACAGCAATTAAACAGCTCTATGAACAGGCAACCTCAAGAATAAAATTAGAGAACGTACTATCCGAAAGGTTTGCGGTCACAAAAGGCCTACGGCAGGGTTGTTGCCTATATCTCCCACCCTTTTCAAAATATATTTGAATGAAGCATTGAGAAGGTGGAGCGAAGATCGTGTAGTGGGATGGGCATACAATGTTTTATACAATTATTTAAGTTTTGGGAACAGATTTCATCTGTTCCCAAAACTTAAAGATCACCTGAGAGAAATTTACTTTGATTCTGACGATGCAGTGAAGACAAAAGTGAAGCTGTGATTCCGTCGTCAAAATAAACAATTTTACAGTGACGGTATTAAGAAACTGGTCTTCCGTTAGCAGAAGTGTGTTAATTGCCAGAGCGATTATGTGGGGCAACAATTATATAGATATCAAGAATAAAGTTGTAGAAAGTTATCCGCTTTTGTTTTATTCAAATAACTATACCTGTTTTTAAATAAAAAAATTAGGAGGCATTACTTTTCATACCCTCGTATATACATTACAGCAATATTATAGTGATACTATAACTCATTCAATCGTTCGTTTATCTACAGAGAGAGAGTTCGACATCATCGTCCATTTCTCATTAAAGGTAAATATTAATTTTTTGTACATCAAAATAATTTTAAAACATAATTTATGATAATATAATAAAAACCAAGAATTTGCGGCAAATAAATTCATGTATTCTGTAATAAAAATTTATATTTATTTTATTTATACATCATATATAAAACTTTAAAACTTGAAAATAAAGTATTTCAAATTTATAATATTATATTTTTCCATTCATTTTGCAGCTAAAGAAGGACGATTTGTGCAAAGTGCTATGTCATGTTTCGTTGCATGACAATAAGACTTCCTACTTAATTAGGTTGCGATGTCCTTCAATCTATTTTTTAACATTTCTGAAGCGATATCGACAACGTCACATTTGTTATCTTAGCAATAATTGTTTCGTTGATAATAAGTATACATTGTTGTTAAAACAGAAATATATTTCGCCTTTGTGCTCTAAACAATGTTGCAATTTAAGCAATTATAATTTATAACATATTAAACAAAGATTTGCGGCCATTTACGCTCGACCGTGATGACAAAATGATCACTGATCACGCCACGATAAATAAACAAGCCTGAATCCCTAATTCTCATTTATTGAGCCATTTATCGGGCGATTCGAAACGCTATTATATACTATCATCTTCATGGTCATCGGCTTTTTGAGATGTTCGCTCTCCTCGATATACGATCGAATCTGTATATTGAAATGTGAGAATGCGAGCGGTATCTCATTTTATTTTATTTTACAGTCGTTGTACCTAAATAGGGACAGGCATCCTAATTCGGGACAATTCTGTTCTAACGTGTAAAATTTTGCGACCGTTTGATGTAAATTAATTCTGATTTCTGCATTACACGTTCTTCATTTCTGCACCCCGTTTTCCATAAAAAAATTAAAAACGTACATTTTATCCAAACGCCCGTGGTTGCAACAAAAAGTGAAAAGTTTAAAACACCCAAATACAGTTAATTTCAGAAACGTTGCAAAAAGGTTTCTCGTTTGTCGGAGTATATTGCTTTTTTAACCCTGGCACACCACACCTATTTTTAGTGCCTTCGCAGTGAAAAATGACAAATTGAACTCATCGAATCGACATTGAATCGACGTCGAAATCATCGAAATTACATAAAATTCGATGTAATTTCGATGATTTCGACGTCGATTCAATGTCGATTCGATGAGTCATTTCTCACTGGGTTAGGCCGCCACACATGGTCTGTCGGACACCAACGATTTTTATCGCTCTATAACTTTTCAAAAAATGCGTCTATTGAGGTTTACTTAATCGAAACGCCAGACTCCGACTAACATGAAGAAGCAATCGTCAAACCCAAAAAATTATTTGTTCAGAAGTTATAACATTTATAAATAAACGTGTCGTTTGTTTCGCAGTGTTTCGCGGAAAACCTGTCGGTCCACCAGACCGCGGTATGGTTTGCTAGGGTTAATATATGATAGCTCAGGACACGTATCATGAATCTATTCGGAAACGATTTCGTTCGGAATGATTCCGAAAAATAAAGGACAATGCTAAGGAAATGACAAAGACAAGCATAGGACAAGTGACTATCATTCCGAACGGAATCATTTCCGAATAAATTCATAATACGTACCCAGTATTCAATATATGATAGCTTTTTAATATATGATATCTCCCGAACACCATTCCACTTCCACATAAAAAACGCAGGGAGACCATGTTATCCCTATTTAGGGCAATGCTGTCCCGAATTAGGTCATATTCGAGACCTCCACCTTAACGTATTCTACGTGCTCTCAATCCAGCTATACTTATCGCTGAAAAATTATTTTGAACTTATACAGGTGTGTGCAGGCAGGGCCGTGCAAAAGAAGAGATGCGGTGAACTAAGGCCTTCAGTGTTTAAGGGACCTTGAAATTTTGATTAAAATATAACTATTTTTTACTATTTCTATCCAAATTAATTTTTATTCAATTTATAATATTTCGTATCCAAATTATATTTATAATTCATAAAGTAATAATTCAAATTTAATAAAATCTTTATTGTTTTAATGAATATCATATTTTGTTGATGCAATCTTTTGCTTAACCAAATAAAGTTGGATCGAAAAAAGTTTTAAATTTATTACAGAATTATAAAATTCCATTTCTTTAGTTCTATATATAAATTATAAACTTTTATTTTCTTTATTTATATTTTATTAAATTCTGTTTATGTTTTGTACTGTTTTGTTCTATTCTACTTTTCTTTTTAAAAATATACTTATAAATAAATATATTTTTAATTATACTATTTTATATTACGTTTTTTAATTTCCTCAAAGCTTTTAAATTCATGGTAAAAGATCCTGTCCTTATCTTTGCACAATTCTGGATATAATGATTAATATTAATAAATATATAATGTGTTATCAATCATTTCTTACCCGTCTTTTGTATCCAAAAGTAAATTTTTATTTTTATAATAAAGAATTTCGTAAGTTCTTTATTTTAATTTTGCTTCTATAGTCGACTGTGTGTGATTTACACACACCTGTGATTTCCAATATGGAGAAACTTACCGAAAGAGAAAGTAATACAGTGTCGTAAACCGCTAGGTAAGTTCGTCGAGAGCGAAATCTGTTAGTCAACGATTCTCTCTTCGACAGTCGCGAGTTTCTGCAGATACTTATTGTGTTCTTAAAAGTAAATTAACCACAAAGCTAATTTATTCTAATCAATTAAATTAATATTTTTATAAGTGTAAGATTAAAATTTTAAACTTCTCTTTGTTTGAAAGTTAATTTTAGAAACTCTTTTGTACTGCATTAAAGAAGAACATGTTGCGAATTTTAATAATTTTATCATTTATTTGCTCGTTGGATTTGCTGAGTGCTCGTCCTACGGAAGAACCGACAAAATTCACTCTCGGTATACAAAATAATACAGAAAATGCTATACCTACAAAACTGGAAGAAACAAAGGTAAAATTTTGTGCTTATAAGATTTATTTGCGAAAATAAGTGGAAATGCAATCTTTGGAAGACGCAAGTCAGAAAAGTAGCATATTAGATAGCCTCATTTCATTGATATCTAAAATAAAACAAAAAGCCGTAAATCTGAACTAATCCAAAAATCGATGTAAAAAATTCCTTAGTTTCTTAGTTGTATTCAAAATTCCAATTGGATTCTTGTAATTCGCCACTATAATCGACAGGCGAAGTCAAAATTGTTATTTCGTAGGAATTATTAGAACGTGTCGCTGATACGATTAGAATTGGCAGAGGAAGATTTGTCAATTTGATAATATTGGCCAAAAACATCATTGCAAATCAAGCAGAGGTAATTACAGTATCTATCAAATTTATTTAATGACAATTTTCTTTTCATAATGGCTATATGCAGGGGCTGATGTAATATCTTCACCAATACATAGAAAGTCATCGTATTATAGTTAGCATCAATTTGGTATTTTTTGATAGGCAATCAAAAAATTCATGAAGATAAACAGAAGGCCATATATAAAAATTCAATCAGGGCAATATCGAAACATTACTTTTTTGTTAATCGACTAATGCAAGATATGTATAAAGTTTGTTGTTATTCCTTTTGCATTTTCTTCCCATTTCCGCTGTTCATTTTAACTATTGCCAAATCCTCAAGCTTGCGTAACACAACAATTATGACATACAATTTGTTTCTTTTTTTGCAGCAAATAAACAATGAATTACAAGATAATCATGACCCATTAATTATTAAATCTGACAAACCTCAAAGTCGCAGATCTATACCACCTATACAAAGTACAACGCCAATAGTTTTGTTTCCCCCGATACCGCAAGAAACAGTTCGTTTAGAAAACGAGACTGCGCAAGCCATTTTAGAGAAACGAAAACCTGACAATATCAGACGAATTTTGGATAGTTTCCTGACTCCAAAGCCAATCGTTGATCGAATTACGGACGATGAAAAATATGGTAATACGGGCGATAAATTTATCGGAATAGGAAAGGCGTTCGTTAATGGTTACGAAAATTTCAGCAATTTTTTGAATGTTGTAGTGGACGTAAGTGTATCATAAAATAGTAAATATATCAACGTAGTAAATATTGAAAAAAGTTTAAGAAACGAAAGATTTTTTAAAAATAATGTAGCTAAACGTACAATGTTGTAATTTGCGAAATTGTGTTTTCAGTTTCCTGTTACTATCGCCAAACAAACTTCTCGAGGAATAACCCAGACATTGAATGAATTAGGAGCACGGATCATTGGGCTCCAATAATAAATATTAACAAATATAAATACGTAATTAATGTGAAACAAATGTAAATTATAAAAAATAAAATTATATATTACATGAAAAGCTTTTGTTTGAAAGTCATAGAAGTCAAATTATCAAATTTCTTTACGTTATATGCGGAAGCATCTACATATGCGGAAGTATTGATTAGTGATAATAAAAATGACGTTTATTAAGTATTTTGTAATAATTACTTTATAATTTTGAAACAATTTTCTAGGAATGGTATTATATGGCGTTCCTTTATAAGGAAGTTCTCAATAATTCAAGTGCATGAATGTTAGAAATACTTCACTCGCACGAGTTGATCTTACTCGAAGTGAAGAAATATTTTTTTGCAAGAGCTTAGCATTTTCAGACATTAGGTACAAATTGTGTTGCGTTTGAAATTTGACATACTATCACAATGCGCGTGCTACATGTATTTCTATTGTTGGCCCTCATTGGAAGCATTGTTGGAAAAACAGTATGTATACGCTACACATAATATTGATACATCATAACAATTTTAATGCTTTTTTATTACAAATAATTTTATCAATGTATCGTGCCTATCAGCGTGTCAGAGCAAAACAATCTTATGACAGCTGAAAATGTAGAGATATGTTCCAGAAGTAAAGATCTTTGCATAGATTATGAAAAAATATTCTTTAATAGTATAAAATATATTTATTTTATATACTTTAATAGCAGAAGTAACATGTATTTAAGTAAGGTTTATAATACGTTGAAAAATCTTCTAATTGTAATGAAAAATATGATATTAAGACGATAAAAAATTCTTGATATTTAATCTGCAGAGCAAGAATGTTAATCAAGCTTGTTTGTTAGAATTTACTATGTACTCAATAACCTCGACTAATTTTGTGTATAAAATTATTAGTTAAATTTGCAATTGATAAATTTCTTTTACATAATTGTTTTTATCTTTTTATTAATTAGATGCATAGTCCAAATTCTGATGAATCATTAAGTGAATCATCGAGTGGGGAATCATCCAGTGAGGAATCATTGAGTGGGAAATCATCCAGTGAGGAATCATCGAGTGAAAAATCAAAAGTAGAAACAGGTGGTGTTTTGGTAAGAGTTAAATATAAAAATAAATTATACTTATTTTCAAAATGCGACGAATATTCTAAAAAGAGATAAAATATTTATGAACAAGAATATTTTATTATACGATTAGTTTACACTAAAAGATTATGTACAAGATAATCCAGAATTTATCGAATAAAAATTTACCTTTGTAAAACAGGAATTTACTCAGGGTTTATTTATTAAAATTTACTATATATGTTACAACTTTGCCATTAATTTTGTGTATAAAATTATTAAAGTTAAATTCGCATAACCATCCAGTTGACACCGAACATCAGTTACATTACATCTATGTTAAAATTTCGCACTCAACAATATAAATGTAATATAACTGATGCTCGGTGTCGACTGGGTAATGAACTTCTTTTATTTTTCAATCTTTTACTTATTTTTTAATCAGATTACTGATCATGGCAGATGTGGTTCAAATCTTGGAGTACCTAATTGGGGTATCCGTAGTATAATGTGGAATATAGTAAGATTTTTACATATAAAATAACTTACACAAGTAATATAAGTAATAAGCTAAAATAGCTAAAAAATGTGATAGGGCAATTTCATTAGCAAATTTGTTTTTAGCGATAAAGAATCTGTAAAAGTCAACCATTGTGTTGGCTAATTTATGCAAAAAGTTACAGTTATAGATAAATTAAAAGAAAAGAGCTTAAATCCGAAAGGAGCAAAAATAACCTTTTGAGAACGATCCGCTTATGCTTTAAATAACCACCTGCATATAACGGTTTTTGGGGTTGCCAATTCTGAATCGGAGGTCAAAATTGTCAAATATAATTTGTTTAAACACTGTATGAAAAATTTTATTTGAATCAAAACTAATAACACTATTGAAGTCTATGAAAAAAATACATGTAAGTAGTGCATTGTTTTTCCGCCATCCCATTTGTTGTAAAAAAATACAAAATTTTTTAAAATAACAATGTGGGCAGAAGTGGATGGGTGCAAATAAACATAGTTTGTAATGTTTAAACTCCTTTCTCTTATTTTATCTATAACTCTAACTTTTTGCATAAATCAGCTAACACAATAGTTGACTTTTATAGATTTTTTGTCGCTGAAAATTAATCCACTATAGTGAAATTGCTCTATCACGTCGCATTTTAAGCTATTTTAGCTTAAAATGACATTTTTGAGTCCAATTTTTTCAAAAAACGTGACGTAATAGAACAATTTCATTTGCGGATTCGTTTTCAGCGACGAAAAATCTATAAAAAGATTAACACTTTAACTAGTTCCTAGTCTAAAAAAAAGATTAAATTTGTCGGATAGTATTATTTGTAACGATTAAGATTTTGGATTAAAACGGTAACGAAATTAATAAAATTGTCTATTTCATATCAAGATAGTTAAATCAGATCATGCTTATAATAAAATACGTACCGATAGAGATTTGAATATAAACTATTATTGTCATTACTTTCGTACGTGTACATGAAACTTCTTTGAATGTGTTTGCAGGTATCCAGAATAATGAGAGGATATATGAATATGATGTTTCCTTATTGAAATAAAATATCTTTAAATAAAAAGAAAAAAGAAGTATTATCATGTAAGTTATATATAGATTTTTCAACATTAAGCATTGCATTAAATGATCTTCTGCAATAATTATATGATTTCTTGAGTTTCATATAATTAATTAATCTTCTTACAGGAGGAACAACTTCCGTTATCGACATAATGTACAATTTAAACACTTTATCTGCAAAAGATACACTTATTACGATCTTTACTGCTATTATATAACTTGAATTTTAAAATTACATAAAAATGTTGCATATATGTTGACAGAATCTACAGTTATAATAGATAAATGATATATTACGCAACTATTTCATAAATTGTCGTAAATAATATGAAAATATTATAAAGCAAGTAATTAATAAAAAGAGCTCAAAATATTATACCACTCGCAATCATCATTGTTAGCAAATAAATTGAAATCGCTCAACACTTATCATATATATTCATAGATTTTATTCATAAATTAATCAAAAAATTTACAAAATGTCGTCATAGTTAAAGTAGCATATGCATAATTATTAGTCCTGATAACACTAGACCATTACCGATATTACCATTGACTCACCGATACGCTAAAATTTAAGCGCATACCGAGGTCGTACATGAAATTGCGCATTTCTTAAGTTACATGAAGACATGTCAGCGATATGCAGATCGCAAGTACAAGAATAATTAGTCTCGGCCACTGTTAAGTAAGTAGAAAAAATAAGCAATACACGACTATAAAAGAAATGCAGTGCAACCCGCGTCGTCTTCCATAAGTTCGCGGCTATTCTTTGACGCTCGGCCCAATGCCATAAGTGTACGCGAATTTAAAGAACCTAAAGAACTTAGAATCTTTTTCTCAAAAAACTAGTATCATTGTTCGATCGCGATTCTAAATGCGTGTGCATCTGCTGTTGATATTGTTCTTCGCGAGCACTATCTTAGCGCGAAGTGCTCGAGATAAAAGGGATACTAATGTGGTACGTGCATTCTTTACATCGTCATAAAGTCTTTTAGATTACGTAAATTACCTATAACTGTTGTCGATAGTATATCTGACGTTAAAGAGGCGGAAGTAATTTTTCTGCCAATTAACGAGTAGCGAACAGGTATAGACTTTTAGTAATCTTATCGCTTACTATTTTAAAACTTTTAAAATTTTTATCAAAGTAGCCACGCAATTACAGTAAAGGACACCGCACTTTTTCCACATAAAATAGGCCCCAACCAATTTTCTTTAAATTCCGTATACAATTAGACGTATCATTAGGTAGATCAGCCACATAAAATATTTTTTTAAAAAATTACTTGTTCGAGATGTTGAAACGATATACCTGATATACCTAATGATGCAGAGTCCGTATTATACGATATTTTAAGATTTGCATTGAAAATCATTCTTGTAAAAAAAGAAAGAGATATAACGATATCTAGAATTATATATATTCTCGATTTTGGAAGGTTTCTCGATACTCTATTTGACCAAAAACTCATTCGAAAAGTGCTTTGATGACAAAGTTGAAATCATATCGTTTTCTATGTCAATCGTCATGAATTAATTTAGTTAATTATATATTGCCATACAAAATATTACAATAGTTTGATTGTATGTTACTCAGACTCAGTTAATTCTCCCAATCCGTAGGATAAGGATTATCCAGGGCCAACGACGTGCCGAGTACTTGGCCTCATATATTTCTTTGTCATTTTTTCTTTCATAATATTTTTTTCATTTTATTGACTTTGTTTATTTTTTCAATATATAATTAATCCATGATGATTGACATAGAAAACGATATGATTTCAACTTTATCATTGAAGCACTTCTCAAATATGAGTTTTTGGTCAAATAGACAGTGTTGTAAGGTATCTAACTACATGAATCTAGTTACTTTATCTAGATACTTTTTGTGTATCTGCGTATGTAACTAGTTATATTTTTTAATTCAGTAACTATAACTGTAATTAGTTACATTTTATTTCGTATTTTATCTAAAATACATTTTAGATACATTAAAGATACATTCAGTACTACAATTGGTCACTGAGCGGCTAAGTAGCAATTTAATGTGATTGGTTGGATCTAAAAGGTAAGAACCAACACATTTGACTGCTACTTAGCCGCTTAGTGAGCAATTATAATTTATAAGTATTAAATGTATATTTAATATATATAATTCTCATGATTTCAACATAATAACCATTTAATGTAATACTAGGATATATATATATATATTTTTTAAATACATATTTTACTATGTATATATAACAATAATAATAAATATATATTACTATATATTATTGTTACATACATATTATTATCTGCGTAGTATCTGCATAGTATCTAGATTTATTTTTAAAATAAATGAATCTATATCTAGTTATTTATAGAAAATATGTATCTGTATCTGTACTTAGTTACATTTTTCTTCAAATAACTGTAATTATATCTCGTTATTTTAAAAACTGTATCTCTTACAACACTGCAAATAGAGTATCGAGAAACTTTCCAGAATCGAGAATATATATAATTCTAGATATTGTTACATCTCTTTCTTTTATTACAAGAATGATTTCCAATGCAAATCTCAAAATATCGTATAATACGGACTCTGCATCATTATCAAGTATATCGCTTCAACACCTCGAAAAAGTAATTTTTTCGAAAAATATTTTATGTGATTGATCTACTTAATGATACGTCTAATTGTATACGAAATTTGAAGAAAATCGGTCGGGACCTATTTTACGTGGAAAAAGTGCGGTGTCCTTTATTCAAATTATTTTTATTTTTAGAACACTAAGGAGCTTAACCCATTAAATCCTAGGAAGCCCTTGTGTAAAAGAAAATGTGTATTATTATACATATTTCTCATATTAAGGAATTCTGCATAATATGAAATAAATTTGTTATTATAGAATAAAAATGTCAGTTTTCTTTTATATATAGTTTTATACACATAAAAGTATGTTATGCAATTTACGTATAAATACTGACTCATCGATCGGCTCAAACATTTTACATACCACTTCCTGATTCCATATTCAAGGACACTGTATAAGTAAAATTTATTTTTTACTTTTTACATATTCTTATCAATACATATCTATTCCTTCACAGACCACAGTAGAACCTCCACGCAATTCTACAACTGAAGCTAACAATGAAAGTACGACAACGAACGTTACTGGAGATGAATGTAATGGACATGATTGTGGGAATAATACGTCCAGTCATCCGTTAAAGATGATGTCTGTGTATATTAGATCAACATTAATAGTCATGAACAACACTTTATTGATGTTTTTACATAAACTAAATTCAACGAGTAACTTTATACTACGCGCTATGATGCAACCGGTAAGCGTAGCATTGCTCATTTAACGAAATCAGATTTTACTTTCTATTTTCCATAAATGTACTCTTTTGATATATTAAGATTTAATTTTGTTTTAAACTGTAAATATTAATATATGTATAATTAAAATTGTATGTCTATTTATGTGCAGTTTGTGGTAACATTAAGGATAATGATAAGAATGATGAAGTGGATGCTGCAATTTATATGACTCAATATTATCTAAAAGTGGTAGCATTAAAAAATATTCCGGTAAGTAAGTCGCAAATATACATAAATCCAATGTAAATCCTTTTCCTACTATCGTATAATATTGTTTATCTATAATTATAATCCGTTGATTTTTCAATTAAGTAAAGAAATCAAAAGTAGAACGGAATATAACGACTACCTTTTTTATCACATATAAATATATTCTTTATTATTAATAATAATTTGTTCAATACACATAATACATCACTGTCGTCTTACTATTTCGATTCTGCATTGTACAGTCTTCAACATCGCTTTAACTTATGGTCAATCGATTGTTTCGATATCATATGAGAATAACAATTTTTAATTTACTAAATTTATATATTTATATATATATATTGAATACAAAAATCTTAACAAATTATTCATGCTTATGATATTGAAGATAATTCGATCTACAATCTCTATTGAGTACTCGACTAAATCACATAATCATGCACGCTATCTATCTAACTGCTCCCGATTGTTAACGTTGAGAATCGATATGACGTACAATTACTGTAAAACAGAAATTTTACAATTATTGTAAAATAGCGATTAATTACTTCTCGTAAATGAATATCGAGTATATGTATAACGATTAGAATCATCTCCATTATTATGAAAGTAGGATACACTTGTTCCACTAGAAAATTACGATTTAATAACGATCATAATCTTCGTCCTCGTTATTATAGAATTTGTTCTCATATTCAAATCAACTTTTCTGTTATCAGGTTTTATCTACACGATCTATAAATCTTGATCTATCTGTAAACATTGATTAACACGATCGACAAGTCATACATTTCGGATGTTCTCTCTTAAGAAAGTTAGAGATATAAATAATTATCAGCTGAGAGACAAGATTGGACTATTGTTAGAAGTCGCAATATTAATCACTGGAAATTACAAGAAGCATTATCAAGATCCAGACTAAAAAGGAAGTCCAACAATTGAATACCTATCGTATTTTTTGGTACACAGCGGAAACTTTTTGGTCAACTATACATCAACGTATCTTTATCTACTTAAATTGTTTCATATGTATTTATAAAGTAATGTTCAACAATTATCGACACCATTACGTTTTTTTCCCTGATCTTAACAAATTTTCGTCTCGCTCGTTGTACTCATATTTCTACAGATACGAATTTGCGAATTCGGCGCGATTGAAATCGGCGAGATCCTACATGAGAGTCTTCAAGGAAGGAGCAATGCGATCCCGGAAAGATTCGTTTCTGCTGCGTGCAACGGGAATCGGAAGCTCGCGAGGAGGATGCTATCGATCTTAGACAGTGGTCTCGTCTAAGATCGATCTGAAATTCTAGGTGTTGGTAGTGTCGTAACTCTTGTACGTGTGAGACGACCTCTTGTGCCTGACCGTGCAGAAGAGGATCATGCTGGCCACCTGGCCGAACAGCTGGAGGAAGGCCACGACGAGACCCACCGTGCCCACTACGTGGAGTCTGGTCACCAGCCACATTTGAATAGCGGTCGCGCATCCTTCTTTGTACCAGAGCTCCTTGTTGCGACCCTCCGAATCCAGGCGACCACAGTATCGTTCTCGTTGCATGCAGCAAGAATCCGGAACCCGATCCTCCTCGGGCCACGCCTCGATTTGGAACCAATCCGTGTAGTCGCGTACGCCGCAGCAATGAAACTAGAAGTGTCAATTTAAAACTCTGTTATATTAAGCATTTACTTGCTGCAAATTTTCAATTAGACGTATTAGTGCGCACTGGTGCATTTAAGTCGTCGTACACAAACCGACGTGCGTTTAATAATAATATATAAACGAATTAAATTACAAAATTCTTAATACACTTTATTGTGCTGTTTAGTAAAATATGTATTGGGTATTTTATCATTCGAGATATTTATATTTCACTTTTATACTCAGATTAGATCAATGTACGACTTTAATGTGCATCAGTACGGACTACTGCGTCCAACCAAATTAGCTATTAACTTCAATGTCCTGTGGAATGTGGCGCGTTGATCTTTTAGCGGGGCTATGCGAAAAATTTCTTTGAAAAAAGCTTCTTTAAAATAAATTAATAAAACGCAAAGATTTTGTAACCTGTATGGTGTGTTTTGCTAATGATATTTTAATTAAACAAACCTCCGTATGTATATGGTCCCACATGGTAGAGAGTGTTCCCGGCTCCCTCGTGATATTGTAATGCTTCTCAATGCCGTACAAAAGTTCCTCCTTCAGGCTCCTCGCGAGATGTTCTCTGAACACGAACGCCAAGGTGCCCAACATAAACTCGGCGAGAAACATGAGTATTACCAGGCTGAAATACTGAAAATTACGGGACGTGTAAAAGTTTGTTTCCCGCTATTAATTGCACGGGGAATCTGACTAAGGGTTCCGAGGTTTTTAAAAAGCTTTCTAATTATTCTGACACCGATCTCTCTTTCACAGGCCGGGAGAAAACGAGCATTGAAAAAGAGTACGGGAAAAAAATACTTCATATTCTATGTAATTATAATACTGTGCACGCAAGGTCTCATATATACTATGCGAACGAATTTATTGATCCGTCACATACTACGCTACTACATGAATTCCACAAGTACGAGCTATAATGAAAAGAATATTTCATTTCGCTTAGCAGGCAAATTTGTCTTAACGTCACTTAAGTGAGCAAAATAAACGAAGAAGGACGATTTTCAAAAAATATAGCGTGGTCAGCATGCGGACTGCGCTGCGACGAGTTATTCAAGGCAACAAAAATTCAAATCACGATCTACTGACGACGAAGATATTCAAGATAGTCAAGTTATACGCTTGAATCCGTGCGCTGCATGTGTAGTATACTGCATGCATATTAACAAAAAGTCCGTAGTGTACTGTACCACGCGCTTTTTGCAAGGCACGTGTTTTACAACGGATCACGTTGTTACCAACCGTGATCAGCATGCATCTTGACTGGAACCACGCGCCGCAGCATCCGAAGAAGGCGATGACGAATGTGACGCATCCCGCGGCGAGCAGCAGCGAATCCGCCGACACGAAGCTGTACTGCGGCACCAAGGTCGCGTATCCGGAGTAAGCCAGTCGCAGCCAAAGGCCCGCACCCAAAATTCCGCAAGCGCATAACTGTAAAACAAATTACCCGTGTCAGTTGCGCCGCGCGTCATAAACGTTTGACTTTCGACGGACGTATTTAAAATCGGATCCATTGAAGTCGAAATTACAGTATCTAGCGTGATTATATATAGACAAATGATTGTATTGAGTAGGGTAAGGGATGTGGATCAGGCATTAATTTCGGATCATTTAATAATTATTACATTTTTCATTGTGTGCATATTACAAAAATTTTTAACATTTGTTTTAACTTTGTCAATTATCAGTTGTTTCTTATTTATTAGCAGCAACGCTGCACATTTTATTGATATTGTCGGAATTCGGATAATAAAACGTGAGATGTCAGTAAAGTGTTTCTTCAAAAATTCACTCAAAGTGAATACCCATAAGAATTGCTCTAAGGCTTTTACAGGATGTAATAAATAAATAGCATTAGATTTCACGGAAAAAATCAACATTATGCTCAGTTGAGATTAAATGTCCAAGGGTGTCTGTTTAATAAACATGTTATGATTTCATTTAACTAAAATTAAAAAATATAAAACAATAGTGAAGTGGAATAGAATCATAAAGTATTCTTTATCATTAATTATAATTATTAAATATTTTATTATTTGTTTGGTATATTTCTGAATGAAAATATAAATTTTTATTCTAAGAGTGATCCCGAAATAGTACCCTTACCCTATTTCAAAACCACCTAACGTTCTTTCGTTCATGGCTTTTATACGGTCATCAGTGCAAAAACATTCCGATTCCGAATCGATCAAGAAATCTACAGCGAAAGCGACATTCGATAGTTTTGGGATACTCTGCTTACAACAAATATACGTAGTTTATCGGCAAATGACTAAAATATGCAAAATACAATAGGAAATGGTGCGTTAATAACTTCAAACAGTGATTATGAACTGAAGAAATAAGAGTGCTTTCGCACAGTAGCTGCGTATCTCGCGAGATCGCATTAACGTTACTTGATAACGATAATCCGCGACGTATGTACTCAAGGATCTGGGAAATTATAATTAAAAGCATCGGGAGATCCTTATCACACGCCACTCGTAGCACGCGAGTTCACTGGGTCAATGCTGCGTTATTCTCATTCGGCTGTCCCCGACAATGCACGCGCGATACAAAAGGTACCTCGATTACGCGGCGTTTAAGCAAAATCGGAAAGTGGAAAGTGGGCCGTGGATTAGAAAGTATCGCGACGTATTTCGAATCATCGACACGGAAGGAAGATCGACGGCTGCGGTTGACAGCCGTCGCGAAATTCGTTTGACTCACGGTCAATGCGCCAACAAATGTGTCACAAGTGAATGGCGAAATTACACGATCGCATTCCTCGCGCTCGCGATAATAATTAAAATAACAGCGAAACCGTGCGACGCTATTTCGCTAACCAGCAAAGTGTATCGGATGTCAATGCGATCACCCGTATACATTTAACGGTTTATCGTTCACCTGCTAACTTATTCGCAAATAGAGAGACTGCTCGAGAGAGTATAGACTTTCTAGGTAAACCCGCGGTTGACTCGCCGTGCTGTCAATGACAGCAGGGATGTGCATTATTTGAAATAAAAGCATTTAAAATGGAAATACAAAGTGTAAAATGCCTATTTTGTATTTTGCATTTAAAATACATGTTTAAAATGTGTAAAATGTGTAAAATATGTAAAATACATGTTTAAAATGTGTTTATACATGTGTAAAATGCATGTATTTTAAATGCAAAATACAAAATAGGCATTTTACATTTTATATATTTCCATTTTAAATGCTTTTATTTCAAATAATGCACATCCCTGCATGACAGGCAGTCAACCGAGCGTCCAGGTGAATGTTGACCTTACGGTTAATTCATCCGAATCCACTATATCGCGATACATCCGACAAGCGCGATAGCAGCGTCCCTCGTTATCAAATCCGAATCGCAAATGAAGAAGCGAACGTGTTCATGCGTACACGCAGCGTGTAACATCCGCGGAAGAACCGCAACGGTAATTTATAAATTGCAACTTGCGCGACGCAGTATGATTAGGAAATTAATGCACTGTTACGCGACCCCGATAGCTAATTGTACAAAAGAGCGCGTCCGTACTTTCTAATTACCGTCAATGGTGCGTGCGCGAAAACGGGACGGAGTTTTTTGCAACGGCATTATATAATCCGCCATAATCCGTGTCGTTGACCGTCAAATATTCGATGTGTATCTTCGTTATTTACTATCGACAAAAATAAAAAGTTAAATTTTAAAAAATTTTAGATAATTTAGATAAATGTTTATTTACCTAATGGTGTGTCTCATACTGTCTGTCTTCTCAACTTCGGGAGTTTGCGTAATCCAGGCTGTCTCGCCTGATCTGGAGTTCGCGCAGTAAACCGCGATTAGCATCGGAGTATAATAAAATGCGACAACAGGTGAGACGCGTTTCAACAGCAATAAAGTACACGTGTACCAGTTTTGCGGCGCACAGAACAACCGGTGCCGCGCTTTATCGTCGACTTGGGTACCGTAAGTTCATAGCTCATAGAGCACGGTTCAACGCCCTATTTAAGGCTTTCATCGCGATACAGACGCCGCGGACGGACGATTTCAAGTGGGATAATAAAGCCGGGGGAACGGTGAATGCGGCGGAATGCGAATTACAAAAGCGCGTCGTCGGTTTAATCGCCGATGCGCGTGGGTCGCTATTATCGCCGGCTATTGTCTCATTTCTGTCATTTCTGACCAATTGGAGCCACGCACTTGCACTGTATACGCGTGTACACTATGTTTACGAATTGCGCGCCGCAACGTTTCATTTAAAGTAGAGACGTTCTCACACATATCTTTCCAGCGCGAACGAGATGTTTAAATATAGCTCAAGTGCTGCTCTCGAATAATTCGTAAAAAATAAATCGATCATAAATAAAATATAAAAAATAAAATCCTCGGCCTATACAAATTTGAGTACTTCTGCACGTCTGCTGTTTTTTTTTTTTTTCAAAAAAAATTACATCGCAGTTTTTAGAACCAAAACGCAGCGTCAAGAATGATCGATAAAAAGGCACTTCTACGTACCCAGATTAAAACGTTGACGGAGCAGAAGACGTGCCTGATGCACGTGTATCCTGTGCGGCCCATGATTCGATCCTTCATCAGATCCTTACTCCGAAGGGATTGGCAACGTTTCCTGGAAACGTAGAAATAGCAACGTGATCCCTTTGGGCAAAGGCAGAAGATGGGTAGAGAATATATCGCTTGGCTACAGGAAAACTCTTGAGATTAGCACCACATCGCGAACTGACGTGAGACAGCAGTTCAAGGTTACGGAGCTATCTCGGCGATTGTTCACGGGTGTTAATTACATTGACTCGATCAGCAACTTTCGTCTTCCATCGTACGAACGCACGAAGAAGCGTAACGCTTTTCTTTACGGCACGGATATCATTACGATAATTATGTATCACCGATAAGAAACCCACCGTGCGCATCAGCGCAAGAGCCTCGTGATGCGCATCACGGATCACCAGGAAATACTACATCTACGTTCGAGGAGCAACCTGAGGTGGACAGGACGTGGGAGGAAGGGGAAGTAGTCGCGAGAGAGAGAAATAAAGAAGAGGGACGGACGGTGAGGAGGGCAAGAGGGAGGAGAAGGAGGAGGAGAGCAAGAAGATCGACGTGCGACCTACGCGAGAGAGGATCCCGCTCGAACGCACCGACGAGGAAAATCTGTAGGATCGTTTCAGCTGACTGACTACCGGTCGACCCGACCAGACACAATCCTCGTCAGACGAGGGTCCGTTCCGATACATCTGAGAACCGGCCGATGCGATTGGCTCCGGTCTGGTCTCCTCTCTGGGCCTTCTAGGTCCGCTAACGGGACAATCGCGGTGAAGCCGTTCACCCATACGCGATCGCGATCACGTAGATCTCGATGGGAAATGGTGGAAGTGACACCTACGAAGAGTGTTGCTCATCGAACGTCACTTTTCCCGTAGGCAGCCGTAGTCGGGTCGCGAGCAAAGAAAAAGACATCCTCAAGGCCGCTCATGGAATCCTGAGAGACGTCCAGTCCTTCTCCCGTTATTCTCTTCGCGTCTCGCATTGTGCCGCTACTCTTCGTTAACCTTTTACATCCGGATTAAGGTCTTTTACGCGCACACACACGCACACACACACGCATACGAATACGCAGAACGCTAAGGTGCAAAGGTGAAGGTAACTTTCGCCGAAAGGTCTCCGCTCTATATAAAAATCTCCGCTTTCCTAGAAACTCCCATTCAGGCGTATAATAACTACATCATCTCAAGTCACTTCCCACGCTGTATCGCTTCCTTTTGATTCAAAAGATAAAACCAGATTAAATCTGTATGTAAGCTGCAATAAGTTCGCAGGCTGTCCCAAAATCATCGGCTACCCTACATATTTTTCCACGTTAACTTTATATTAATTCCTCTTTTGTATAGTTTTTAGGTATAACAACTTTTTAATACGCCAATGGAAAGAATGAACTGCATGAAAGAAACAAACAACTCCCTCCTAGATTGTGAGATCTATAACGTGTGTTAGCGCATCGGAAATTCAAATTACAGCGACCGGTCCATGTGAGTTTCCTACGTTAAATCATCGCGATAGCTATGCAAATAATATTGATCGGACAATGCACGACGCTAAAGAGATGTTGAATAAAAGATCATCCTTACAATATTTCTCACATCAGCTACGGCGGACACCATCGTCTACGGTCTCACGTTGTTACGACGCTTTCGTTCCATCGATTGTTTTCGCCGGGTTGCTCGCGATACATTGTAATTAGCATAATTAGTGGGACGCGAGCAATTTTCACTGAATTATTACATTCCTTCTCGTGTTCTTGTGAAGGGAACAAAAATGAGATTGTCTGAAGCTCCAATTATTAAAAGAAGAAATTTCTTCTTGTATTTAATCAAAGCAATTCAATTACAGTGCTTTATAAAGTGCTTAAAAATCTTTATCTTTTTTAAATACAACTTTCATAATTTCATTAAAATCTATTAAAACGCCAATTATAAATAAATAGATATTTAAATCAATTTTTACCTGACAAAACTCATAATTAACACCAATAGTAATTCGAACGTGAATCAACAGTTGTTAATTCTTAACAGTAACAGCGTAAATAGAATAATCATATACGCACTCGCGCACTAGCGCAATTAGCGCAAATAATTTTTCAGTGTCTTTGAAAACTTCGTACATCTAACGCGATCCGTTCAACGGATATCGACACTTTCCAGCAAAAAAAACTACGGGCACCTTATCCGACGAGCATCCGCGAGTTAACGGAAAATCTGTTATCAGCTCGTTGCATGATTAATGCGTTCTCTCCCTACTTGCCGCAATGAGGGCCGTTATCAGAATTGAATAATATTGATTCGCCTTATCAAGAGTTACGCACGCTCTCACGCAGAACTCCACCCGCCGTCGTAATATTCGTGCCACTTGTCGCGGACGGTCGCCCGTTAAATAAAAACGTTCGCGAGGAAAAAAAAAGCGCGAGCGGATTGAAAGAGCGATGAAGAGTGGAACGGCAGGGACGCGGACCTGATGAAAAAAATAGAATGTTCGATCGCTGATGCGATCTAATTCGCAAAAGACGCTCGTGGACTTCACCTTGCTGCGGTCACGTCTTTTTCATCCCCCGGCCGCATCACGCGTTAAGAACACGGTGACATTTATAGCGTATACTGGAAGGTGCGGAAGGAAGAAAATCCCCTCCGTGCGTTTCAGTATGAGGTGTATATTTATACACCTCGACGTGCTCTTATTTTTATCCTAAGTGGCTGTTACATTATCATAAAAATTCCGATATCCGAGATAAAGTTCTATGGTTCTGCTCTGTCGTTATAACATTTTGCATCAATATTATTAAGATGTTTCAAAACATAAAGCGCTCAAATCTTTTACGTTTTGATAAAAGAAAAGAGATTCTCAAAAGAGGTCAGTTTAAAAGAAAAAAAATTAACTGTTCTAAGAATTAATTATTATTTTTATTTAAACACGATAGAAAGATGTTTGGAGAGGTGCGAGCATGTCGTATGAAGAGATTAATCGACACCAAGATCAATTTTCACGGACGAAATGGAAGGCTGCGCGAAAATAATGTACATTAGAGTGCGAAGGGGCGCACAAACGGTCCCCCTGCCTCGACTTCCTGCCAATTGCGGACAATTTACGATCATCTATGATCTCCCCACTCGCCGACGCCCGTCGTCGCCGCGTGAAACGTGTGTGGACGTGTGTGCCTAAATGTAAAAGTTAACGCAGCCCGGTTCTCTTCTGCCGGGCCCGTCCGTCTCTTTCACCATTTTATGTGCCATACGATCGCGTTGACGCGTCCTACGCGCTCAACTTCCCACGTGATGTAATCGAGGAAAGAAGCCCGCACGCGTGTCTCATTATCAGTCTTCCGGTGGTCGCATACGTGTATGGAATGCACGGTTGTTCTCTCTTACCGCGATCCTTTGTTCCCGTCAAAAGTATCTCAAATTGCTAGGAATTGATTTAAATAGCCAACCTCTAGAGAGCACTCTTTCGATTACACAGGACCACAAATTTTTTTTTAATTGACACAAACTAGACCACGTATTTTGGGTCGCTGAAGTCGAATCCGTTGGCCGTTTTCGTCCACCACGTCTAAGTTTTTGTAAATTGCAAAGAAATGTATTAAATCACTTAAAATTTTTAACCATAACCGACACAACAAATTCCTTTTAAGGATTAAAAGTCCTAACAATGTGCTTAATTTTGATTGTAATAAAACTTCTCTAACATGTCACATACTGTAGTTATAATATGCCAAAATTCACTAAAATAGCCCTTTCTTGCAACTTTAACTGCAATTAACTCAAAATTGTGACGTGATAGAGCAATTTGGTCAGCGGCATTGTTTTTTGCGACCCAAAATCTATAAATCACCTACTCTGATCCCAGTTGATTTTCACAAATTTCTTTTTGTGGTCCTGTGTTATCTTTATATTAGATTAATCATAACATATATACAATGTGCGTTATTAGGCTTTACAGGATTCATTAGTTACTTCGTATCCCTTCTTGGCGATGTAAAGCTGAAGCAATAAATTCTATTCTATATTCATTAGTTACTTCGTGCAAAATGCTTACATAAGTTAGGATGGTTACATGTCGAGAATGTGATCTGCAAAAGCTATAATTATGTCGCATTAGAGCGGGAAGAATATCGGGCGTAACGAGCTTGTTGAAGAGAGCTCTCGTGTTGCAATAGAGTGAGCTATAGTTTCATGCTTATTACGATGATCTTTAATTTCCTGCTGCAATCGGCGAATAAAAATCACGATTATATAAGAATTACTGCAAAGTATTACGTATGATGTATTAATCGTTAATCGCAAAATGGTATGTCAAGGCATGCGTATTCTTCGTCGAACAAAACACGAATCCAGTTAGTTTAATCCCTCTCGACCCTTCTCACGCATACGTGATCGGTTTCTTAAACACGGTATTAGGAAGGTCTTTTTTCGGCGGACATAAATCCGTCATTGAAATTCTTGCATCGTCCTTCGAACGTTTGCGTGTTGTCAACCCTTCCTCAAAAATAACATTCCTTTAAATACACTTTTATAATATAAATATAAAAAATACAAGTTATACGTATTTAATAAATAGTTATATTTTTTTCCACTAAAAGTTAAAAAAATATCAAAGAAAAATATAACAAAGTATACATAAACTCGAATTCTACATATTTCATAATAATTTTATTTGTTATAAATAATATTGATATAAATTTTTTATTTAGAAAAAATAAAATATTTTAAAAGTCCGTATATGACGTTATTTAAATTCTTGCTGGGAGATATAGTTTCAGCATCGGAAATAATCATATCACAGATACGTGGTCTACAGTGTCTACACCTATGGGTCGAAATGAAACGTTTCCGATTGCAGTAGCCGCAATTTTATGCGCTTCTAGACCTAATTTCAAAGAATTTCAGATGTTAATTTGGAAGCCCATCCAAGAAGAGAGAAAGAAGAAGAACAAAAAGAGAGAGAGAGAGGACTATTTTATAACAATTAATAATTTAGAGTATGTTATTACGGCGTGCTTGAAAGCGAGCAGCGTTATAAAACTGTTAAAGCAATTTTAGTATTCGAGTTTAGAATGTGTACAATTTCTCACGAATTTATGGGGGAAGAGTAATAAACTGAGAAGAAACGATATCTTCGCCGAGGAAAGCGCCAATTCATTGTTCCACCATTAAATGGTGGCGCATGGGAAGAGAAATCGACGAGCGACCTGTTCGCACGATCGATTTCCTGGCACTCGGGATATACCGCGTGCGTTATCAGCATGTTTTCTAGCTTAAACACGGCCGGAAAAGTGCTTGCGATTGGAAGTGAAAAACTGATGAAGGCGATTTTTCAGACACGTGAGAGAATCGTAAAACAATAAAACTTTCTCTCCATTGTCTCAAAGGAACGAAATGGATCCCACGCTTGCACTCGCTACGAAGTATCGCGCTCGATTATTATCGTAGACAAACCGTCTAATTTGTAATTACGCATAAAACGTCACGAAGGGGCGCATACGTTAGTAAACTCGCGTAATGATCGCGTCAGTTTGAGACAATTCGCTGAAAACATATTAATCCTTTCCGTCGAGGTCTAAATCATCTCGTCGAGACTGATAAGGCCATGAGATACACGCGACAGTATTAATCCGACCACTAACATGATGATCTTCTAACACGATAAAGCGACACGGAGGAGACGCATTTTAAATATGACCTTCAATAGTAACATTTTAAATAATTCTAATTTGTACAGACGAAGCACACACGAATATAAAATATTGTACTTTTAAAGAAAATTTAACAAAATATCTCGTGTCTATCTAAAATTGCGAGTCATCTTTTCAACTCGCCCAAACAAAATTTTCAAAATTCCTCTTACAACCAAAAAGATTTTTCTTCGAGAAGAAAAAAACTGTTTTTCCCTACATTTATAAAATTTTTACCATTGTATTTATATCTTTCCATCTTTATATTTATAATTATATTAAAATTAATATTATATTAAACATGGACCTTTTAAGTTAATTTTAAAAAAAAGATTTCCTTTTTCTTTCCTAAAGCCTCGTTTGTCATAAGCTCTTTTTATTTAATCGTTAATTAGAGACGCTTCGATAGATCGCGTTAAGAAAAAAAATAGTCCCAATTCGGTCAAAGAGTTTATGGTGCAATCTGGTGAACATCTGTTGGTTTTAGACATTCGTATGTTATTATAGAGAGCGAAGAACTTAGTAAAAAGGAAGTTGCGCATTCGTGACTTTACTTTCACTGAAATGTAGAAAATCGCATCGACGTTGTCGATAATGCGAGTAATAGATCTGAACAATGTCTGATCCATGCATGCAACATTTCTCGTGATGTAATCGCGTAATTTTACCCGTGCGCGTGCATTTACGCACCGTACAGTTATCGTTAACTCGTTCGCGAACGCGACGCCGACCGTATCCAGGTTGTGTTTGTAAGCAGAAATACGTGAGTTTCTCATGCTGAATTCGCGAAGCATTTCATAACTCTGTTTCGCCGGTCAGGATACAGAATCACGTTCACGCTTTATTAAGCGAGTTTTACGTTACAAGACCTGGTTTACTCGTGCCACTGTCATGACACATGACGGACTATACTCTTACAAAGTATAGCGCAAGCGATTATTTTAGTAATAAAAATTTAATACCGCAAATTGCGATTTGAAATTCTTAGAGTATTTCTCCCCCTTGGAGCGCATTTACTGCCGATTTTTAATCATTTTTAACACTTCTACCAATTTTTTAATCCTGATGTCACTGCAGAATCACTTTTGTAGAAATTTAAATGACGTTTGCAATAATGTATGAGAAAATCTTGAACAATCTCGATAAATTTAACGTCTTTTGAAAATATGAAGTTTACGAAAATGGCGCGTTTAACAAGCGAGAATTTAAAACGATACGTGAGAAAAGCAGATATTTTGTTAAACGTGCAAGTTTCCAACAAACGTAAATGATACACTGATCACTCACAGGTGGAATAAAGATGCTCATCCGTATTGTTCTCTGTAGGGAGCTGTCGCGAGCTCTTCGCCGCCGAGTGGCTCACAAAAGTTCATGGAAAGCGCAGTCAAAGGTCGACTCGCGTAGCTTCGCGGCAGCTTTCGAGTTCGCGGCTCGACTGCGCGGTACCAGTTCGCAGCAACATCCGTTCTCCGTTCTTCTGTGCTGATACCAGGATCGCCATCTGACGGTTCGTGATACAGGCGACGCGACGGATTACCCGTAAAGTTAATTATAAAAGTCAATAAAGGAAATATGCAAGGTGTTTCGTAATGATCGTGTAAAGTTCCGATGGTTTGTCGTAAAAATAAAAACGCGCAAAATCCAAGTGCGAGTCAAGTGTTTGAATAACAAATGCAATATAAATCCTTGTTTAAATAAAAATTTAATAGCCAAACATTAGAAATGACATCAACGTTTTATCTACGTTATTAGGAACTTTATCGTTTAAAAACACAAGACAAATCTATATATATCTACACGGAAAGAACGGTTTTGCTGAAGTATCTAAAAATTTGGCCAGATACAGATCTGAAAATAATTTTGTTAGACCATCAAAAGTAACTACGTGGGACGCTCAAACATTATGATAATGCTACAAAAAAGTTTCGATATTCCAGCAACTATTTTTCCTACATAATTATTTTGATGGCCCAACAAAATTATTTTCAGATTTGTATCTGGCCAAATTTTTAGATATTTCAGCAAAACCATTCTTTCCGTGTATATATTAGTTATGAAATGCCCTGTGATATTTTTAGCGAAAGTTAATAAAATTTTAGTTCTCACTAATTGTAGAAATTAAGAAACATAAAAGGAACATCTTTTCTTTACAATATATAAATAATAATTAAATAATAATTAAATTCTATTCAATACCGTACCTCAATTAATACCAACTCAGAAAAAACCAACTATCAGTGTAACATTACATCAATATTACAATTTCCCACTTAACAATATAAATTATGTACAACATGTGTTATATTACATTTATATTGAATGGAAAATTATAATATTGATGTAATGTCATTGTTAGTTGGTGTTTACCGAGAAGATATATAATTCAGTGTTACAATTTCTAATTTAAAAATAGCGTTCTAACCAAAAAACTTTGAAAGACGACGTTATACTACAAAAAAGTATATCTTTTTAACTCTATATGAGTTAATCTTTTTATAATAGTAGAAAAATCAGATACATTTAATGAGACTATATGTAAAATTATATATATATCGTAATAATAGCAAAGAAACACCCGTGTGTGTAATATAAAAATCGTTCTAAAGAAATTAATAAAATAAATAACGTGTCAAACAAGCGCATTGAAAAATTGATTTCTTTCATTTTTGTTTCTTCAGACTTTGAGACGATTCTTCCATAGACTCCAGCCATAACTGAAGTTCTTTGGTGGGCTCCGGCCTGCGTGTTTCGGGCTCGATTTCGGCGATTATATCCTCTACCGGAATCTTCAATCCGGTTATAGTTTGTCTGCTCAATACAACGGCGCGAATAAAATTGTCCGTGAGACTGATGAACTGTTGTTCTACATAAAAGTGTTTATCCTCCCAGTATACGAGCTGTAACAATACAAATTGGATCGACTTGATTATCGCGCGTAGAAATAAAAAGAGAAAGCGCAAAAAATATCGATCGTAACCTTCGTCGTGACCTTGTACGGTGTAAAGATAGGAATCGCTCGGCGATATCGTATAGTGGATGCACCTTGAACGGCTCCGCCGCCTCTTTTTACAACCGCGGAATAAATTCCTGAATTATCGTAAAAATAAAAACGCGCAAAATCTAACTCGCGCAAATACCGCGCGTTATTCATATGCTTGAAAGCCAGATCGACATCCTGAGTGGTACAGATTCCTAAAACAAGAGAAATCCATCAGTCATTATTATTATTATAACAAAGTAAACGAAATTTTTTGGTAGCCGAAAAGTTTAAGCTTCCTGTTCGGATCTTTCAGACTGTATATTAAATATAGACTCTCTTATGTCTAGAAGCGTATATTTAGAATAAGCGTGTATCTTTTGAAACGCAAACATTTCTACTTCGAATAGTTTGGTCGCATAATTCGTCCGATTCGTTTGCCTCACTTAAATAAATCTTTCCGAATGATTGAAAGAAACCATATTAAGATGTAAGCTCTTGAAATTTATAACAGTTATTACAAGAAACATTCTATATATATCTAACTAAAAGTCTTTCAACGAATGAATACGGTATTCCGCAGAATGAAGAAATATGCCGTTGTGCTGACGCGCATCACTCTGTACAGTTATTTGCCGACCCACATAATGCAACTGAATGCATTTGAAAACATTATTCACAGCATGCAAATGTCAAATACTGTACATCAGTGTCATAAGTGTGCATCCTGATAATTTGTAAATAATTTCATGCGTTGAACAAAACTGCGCATAATTTTATACTTTATATGTAATCTTTGCAAAATATTGTAATATAGTTTCACTACGACATGACTAAAAATACAAATCTTATTCGCGACCTTTGATCTTGATATAAGTGTGATAACAATATGATATGATGATATGAACGTTGTGACATTTTAATTAAAATAAAATTGGCCAGTAGTGTCGAAACAAATCTCGTCTGTGGTTTAATATGACTTTAAAAGGCCCAGTTCCACAATCTCCAGTTAACTTAACTGACCGGTTATTCCATTGGAACTGACCAATCGCATTTGTCGTTAAGCAAAATTAGCAAATGCGATTATCTCTATATCTCTCTTCCTGTATACTAGACAAATTATTTCATTTTCCGTAATTATTTCCATATAATTGTTTATCGATAATATCGCAGGAAGTTTATTTTCTGGTTGCGCAACGTTCTTTTCCCATCTAGTTTAAAACATCTTAGTAATTAACTCTGCGATCTCATGTTTTATCTTTGCAAGTAAAAATGCCTCATTTAACAAAGCGCAAATAGATTTGTTCACAAGGACATTATACACATTAACAATGTACTTCAATGTAATGCATCGTACTGTAGTGATCTAACATGAGAATTTACCGTAAATCGTCGTCGTGTCGAAGAGCTTCTTCTTCTTCTCAAAAAGTCTGCCCCAAACGATGGTGAAGATAATTCTCAGAAAGTAGTTTACATCGAATAGGAAATAGAGAATGGCGATTATCGCCACGCAACAAGAACACAACATTATCGGCTTCCTATCGGCGTATCTCTCGCTATCTGAGCAACGGCACAAAAATATGTCGACTCGATGCACACCTCCTCACGGTCGACAGAAGACTAACCGCTACGGCTCTAACTTGTTTGCGGTCTTCGGAGAACCGGTTTCCAGAAGCGTCTTACTAAGGAAGGACGCTTCAATATTCTGTTACGCTGATTAATCAAAATATCACAACCAAAATTAAAATTACAAATTAGAAAATTTGCAAATGAAATTTTTTCTACAGATTTATAATAGAACACCAAGTGTAAAGGTTTACATGACAAATTTATTATGCTGGAAGAAGAATAAAGAAATACTAATCACTCTGTATAGACTAAACTACTACTTCAACTTTTTTCAATTTAAAAAACCAGCGGCACACGGAGCATTTTTTCCTGCTGGATTGCTTGCAATCTAGTAAATTACTAGAAATCCTGCGTGCTGAGTCACTGAGTGGTGTAATTTACTAGGTCACAAGCAATCCAGCAGGAAAAAATACTCCGTGTGCCGCTGGCTTAATTTTCATTTGTTAAAGATAATTAAATATATATTAGAAGATAGTTAAATATATTTAACATATGTAAAATCTGCTTCAATAAACGAGAAAATTTTTTATTAGACATCTTTCTGGCGACCGTTTTAATGTTAATATTTTATCTTGCCGATTAAGTCTTCAATAAATCAAGATCGAATCAAAATTATATTAAAGAAAGTTTTTCAGTCATCCATTTTTTATAAAATTTTATTATTTTTTATCGAACATTTGATAAGACACGACAGAAGAATTTGACGGCTATAGAAATATGTGGACTACCATCGGTGTTAATAAATCAATGACCTTGCTAATTCAGAAATTATTTATGTATACGTGTGCGCATATTCCATCAGACACAATACCGCAGTTTGCAGTCGTTACGCGTAAGCAAAAAACTAAAATGCAAATTAAAATGTCAGGACTTCCTCAAGAAGAAGTTCGAAATTACAAAAAGACGTGTGTAGCTTAATAGATGGATATATTTCTTCCATTGCGTGAAGGCACCTAATATACTATGTAAATACACAGACACCCATTGTTACATGATAAATAAATTAATATTTGTTATATCCCTGCCGTATATGCTTCCCAATTGACGTGGTTATGTAGAAAAAAATTTAGATGCATACATATAATATTCGTATAAGATATTTAATCATTTATAATTGCTAATAGTGTGTTAAAAGAGAGTATTTTATATTTTTATGTACAATGGTAATACTCAGCACAATGATAAATTAACAAGCGAGTAATCAATACAAAAAATTCACCTCGCTTCTAAAGTACTTTTAAAAAAGTACTCTTTTATCATTTTATGCAAAAATAATATATGTATACAATTATACTATTTTCTTAACGTGCAGTAAATTGCATGCCAAATTTCAATTAATACTTCAATATTTTAATACAATATCTTATATACATTGATTTTTATGCTCAGACAGATAAAATATTATATTATTATATAATTATAAAATACAGAGGTAACAAAAAATTATTCTTCTTAATAATATTCTTCTAAAAATTTCTTCTTAAGAGTTGACCTATAACCATTTCCTTTTTCTAAGAATTCGGCTAATCCATGTTTCAATAGAAATATACTAGGAAGAAATAATCGCTCGCTGCGATTGTATATTAACTATCTTTACTCCGTTTCGATTGCGGAATATCAGGCTTGTCTCGTAGGTCGTTTTTATCATTTATTTTATCGAAAGGCCATTATACGCGCTATGTTTCCGTCTCTCAAAAGTAATTGAACACTCTAGTCGTGAGAAAACCACCAAGATTAATCGATCTTATTCCGGAATTCCGCCAGAACAACATCCGCCGTTCAATGATCAAGGATGGAGATTGTATTCCGATATTCCGCTTGTTACACGGTCGTGGTTGTGTATATCGGTGCTAAAACGACGTCACCGCTGGACGTCGCAGCGTCCATTTGTCAGCAACGCGTTGTCATCGTGATCGGTTCCTGCCTCAACATCGCTGAAGATATCTCATTGCTCTCCATCCACCTGCTCACTTCGGGTGGCATCTCTAGCCGCACAGGGGATGCCTAGCGACATATTATGTCATTTTAATTTACGCTTCAAGTTTATTTAATTAATCAGAAAGATTACTCGAGACCAAAGCGACACGAGTAATCGCGATGGCTGCTAATATTTCTTCGTTTCATGATACTATAATCAATGTATACTTCTTATCAAATGTAAACATATTCTTACCCAGTAAACGCTAGATATTCCTGAAATATTCCGTTTGTATTCCAAAAGTTCCGTATATACCGGAATAGTAGAGAAATGTTCACAGAACGTTCAAATCGTGAAATATTCAGAATGTTCTTATGAACACTACTTGTATGTGCAATAAGGAATATTCAGTGTACAGAATCTGATTGGCTGAGCATGTGCACGTGACAGGAATTGGTGCCGATATTGTCGGTAACGGCTCGAGGATAGGCTGTTGAGTTTTAATCACAACCGATAGCGTTACATTCTTATATTCGAGTCAGCGTTGCATCATCCGATATTGTATTCATCTTAATTATTTGCGTTTCATACCCAGTGTCGAGGTCATGTCTCGTACAATTACAAAAAAAAAAAGAAGAATCTTAACTACAGAGCAAGACGCATGTCTCGTGGCATCTTTTGTAGACGCATCCATTACTTGGCTATTACTTGTCTGTACGGCGGTTTATTATCTTTTATTTTATATTGTCTTATATTTATATATATCTTTGAATAAAAAACCATATTTTCATAAATGAATACCATCTAAATAATTTATAAAATCGTTTTCTTAAAATAATATTTAATGTATAATATATCACTCTGAATATATGGTGAAATATACGTGGGATATCCTCCGAATGTTTTTCATGCATGTCCTGAGAACATTTCTGGAATATTCAAAATATGGATAAAAATGGAACATTTCGCGCTTATCTGAATATTCCTTGTACATTCTATTAATATTCCTTGTACATTCTATTAATATTCCTTGTACATTCTATTAATATTAATATAAGGAATGTTTTGGAATATTAGTGGAATGTTAATTTTGGATCTTAGGAATATTTCATAAATATTCCAGGAATATCTAGCGTTTACTGGGTAATAGCAATTGAATGGTTCAAAATGATTTTTGCGGCTTTCTCCAAGTAAGATAATTAATTCCTACCTGCGTTACACCTGCTTCGACATTTCCATTCTGTTTCACTCTGCGGTTCAAAAGAGCGCCAATAACAGTGTCGGCGCTACAGTTAAGAAGTCTCTGTCGGCAAATCGCGATTGCCCTTATAAAACCGTCGCTCGGAGTGATAAATCGGTGCTCCATAAAGAAACTCCTTTCATCCCAATAAATAATCTGAAAAAATTAACGAAATTAGATTGTGTACTTGTAAATTAATGTTACAAGATTGTGTGTATCAGCAGTGTATGTATTATGCATGACTAAAATTAAAACTTCGGATGCTCAGTTCAAATCCGTTTTTTTATGTGCTTATTCTAATTGTATACATATATTCTATTTATTTGCTGCCAAGCTGATTAAAGTATAACAGTTTACTTTCTAAAAAGATTTTTAATTTTTTATTCGGGATATTGCATCATCTTTTTTCGCTAAAATACATTTACGTAATATTTATAACGTGTCTGAGTAACAGATAAGTTAACAAAACAAAATTAATTCCGAGTGAATCAGTTTGAAACATGCCTCCTTACTAATTTGCTAAATTATATCATAATAACATAAATATTTATGTAGTAATATGCACAAGTGAACTGGTTCGAAATGTACTTCTTTCATCTGCTTTGATTTTCGCAATATTGCAAATACTTACGTAACGATATGCACATAGAAGTCCAATTATGTATATCAGTATAATTTTTCTATTGCGTTGCAACTAGGTTAATAATATTTCATTTTCACAGAAGATGTTTAATCTAAATGCATCGTTATATTGTTCAAGACAAGACTTGCAAATTTTATAAAGATCTTCCGAGTGAGTCCCGAGATACGACATGATAACAGTAATAATAATAATTCGAATTCACATTCAATTTTTAAACTTTGCATCCTTGATAGAACAAGAATAGACATTCTTCTTATGCACTAGCACGCTGAACTATTAATTAATTGATAATTAAATTGGAACTCTCAATCATTACCCAGTGAGAAATGACTAATTGAAATTCATCGAATCGACATTGAATTGACGTCAAAATCATCAAATTTGATGTAATTTCGATGATTTCGATGTCGATTCGATGTCGATCGATAAATCATTTCTCACTGGGTATCGTGGTAATCTCGGCCCGTATTTGTTTTGCGTAAATGTAAATCACCGCCGCTCACGCATTTACTTGATATCGAAACAGGCGACCTTGTCTCTTGATACATAATTTAATGCGTCTGTTAAGGACATTAAGGACAAGTGTCTCCATAAGGAGAACCGCCGTAAGTTTCGAGACTGTGCGTCATACGATCGCGTGGTGCATTGCAATTACGAAATCAAAATGGCGTTTACTTTGGGATCATGAATGCCTTGAAAAAAGAAATGACTGTTTGTCTATTGACGCCATTGCACATCCGGTATATATAACGTTTCAATCCTCTCGTGACAGACCAATGTTACATGTGCGACAGATACTTTGTCAATAACTAAAAGATGTATTCTCGAGAAAAACGACTTAAAACGATTGCGGCGGGATGGTTTTTTAAATGTGCAACGAACGTCTCAAAACATGACTCTTTATTTTTTAAAAATCTTAAGTCAGTATAACAAACATGCTATAAACTCTTTTAGCAATTCAACGAAGTCTTTTTTTCTTCTGCTTATGTAAGCAGGGATTTTTCCTCTTGGCCTCTGTAAAATGTTCAAGCTACACATTCGCATTAATTGTCTTGAATTACCTTAGATGTTATTTTAAAGATCGTTAGCGGTTTGATAAAACGCCTGTAGCGTATAGTCGCAGCTCCTTGCACGACGCCTGATCCTTGAGAACAAACCTCCCGATACAGATCGGTCCTCTCGTAAAAGTCCACCCTCGCAAAATCGAGCTCGCGAAGATACCTCGCGTTGTTCATGTGATATAAAAGCGCATCTACGTCGTTAGTAGTGCAGATACCTGTAAAAATCAGTGCATCATGGAAAATTATGATAATTGTGCATGGCTATTAAAATTGAATTTAAAACATCTAGTACACATTACGTATTGAATGCATACTTCGAATCTCTGACCATGATTACATCGATCGAATGACTCTGACCATGATTACATTGATCGAATAATTAAGATAACAATTACGTCGATCGAATGATTGAGATGTAAACACACATATAAAACTAAGAAAAACCCGTTTATATGATGCAACTATGATGTACTTATACGATGAATGATAGAAACGCATCGGTTAAGATTTGAGATTGTTTAAAATGATTGTTATGCTTGCGATCCAATATTTCAAATTTGAAGATATGCTGTATAAAATTATATTGAACGTTCCTCGAATTCAAAAAACAGAAAATTCAGTCTCTCGATGTTTCATACATATTAAAATTGCATATAAAATAACTATTTTTTGTACAATTGATCGAAATCAGACATTGTTAAGTTATATAATGATATTATATAATGGAATATGATGACTTTAAGATATGCTTGATTTTAACTTCGAATGAAGTTAAAAGAATTAGGGACGCGTAACTATGGTCGAGTACCTGCATAGCTTTGTACGTAAGTATATACAACTAATCGGTCATTGCATTCGCTGAATAGCTACATATGAATCATTCTGCGAGCAACGTAAATGTCGAAATAGAGTCAAGCTATTGCTGCTAGTTATCCAGAAAACATAAGCAAAAATTTAAAGCTCGTAGTCACTCACCACTATTATCGCGAATTGTGATGATCAGAGAGAAGCGAGAAAATACATACCTAATAAAAATTCTTGCAAAATATATTAAAATAGAAATATTTTTCAATAAAACAATATTTGCAATCGATAGAATAGACTTATAAAATACATCAAAAACTTTTTTCAGAGGAATTAAAAATTATATTTATTAATATACTATAATAATTTATTAATATAATATAGTTATCACATAGCTTATTTCGTTTTTTGTTAGACTTAATTCAATTTCAGATATATGGTTATTTATTAATTAACAAAAGGAAAGTTTTCGATATATTGTTGCAAGTCTGTTCTATCGATTGCAAGTGTTGTTTTTTAAAAAAATATTTTCATTTTAATGTATCTTGTAAACAGTTTTATTATGCGTGTTCTCGCTTCGAATGTCACAATCTGTTGTGAGATAGTAGTAATGAGTGGCCAGGAGCCTAAAGACAATATTTTTCTCACGCGGAAGAGATTTGAGATTGATATTTTGCGCTATTTAAGCGCCTTATGGTGCACAATCAATACTCCGGATTTGCGACATTCTACCAGCCAGCTGATTCCGCACATGATAGGTCAAGGTTCAAGAGGGAGATAACCGAGAGGGATCGTAAGGATTCCTAGATTATATCGTAACGACAAAATGATGTATGTGATGATTGTTTAATGTAATCGCCTTTTAATATCTCGGTAATTAATATTGTCGTGGTTGCGTTGGAAATTATTGATCGAATACAATTTTCTGTGTTCAATTTTACAAGCGTCATTAATTAAATCGTTGTGTTAAAATAAAAAAATTGAATTTCTTATAAAATGCAATATACAAATATTTTTTCCATGTTTCTGATGTTAATATCAATTAAGTGTGATTTTCAAAAAGATTCTTCTACTCTTATTTCTCAATAAAAAAATTACAGGAAAAATCTGGATAAATCTGAATTCATTATTTTACAATATTACAGTCGTTCACGTTAAAGAATAAAAATAGATTTTAAATAATAGCGTAATTAATTTAATTGTCTGTGCTCTTATTTTTTATAGGTGTCATTAGTTAAATCGTATTAGAATAATCGCCAAAATTGCAATTCTTATAAAATGCAATATAAAAATATTTTTTCCATATGTTTCTGACGTTAATATTAATTAAATGTTACTGCTTTCAAAAAGATTCCTTTACTCCTATCTCTGAATAAAAGGATCATAGTGAAAATATCGAGATAAATCTGAATTAATTACGATAATTTTACGATACTTATATAATCGTTCATGTTAACAAATGAGAATGAATTTTAATTAATAGCGTAATTAATTCATGGCTGTGAGATTTTACTCGCGGTCAAATATTTTTCCTAATGAATGCTAATGAGGCAGTGCCGCTTTCAAGCGTTTCATCAATCAAAACTCAGCGTATATTTCTCACGTACCGTAAATCACGGTCTCATCGAGAATGTGCACCCTTTTCTTGCAGTAGCGTGCGAGGAAGACGGTGAGGAACATGCGCAGGAAGTAATGAAATTCGACGAGGCCGTAAATGAGCACGAAGGCCGCGAAGACCCCGACGAGGACCCAACAAGTCATCATCCTGATCGCACCGTGCGGTTGCTCTTCACGAAAAATCAATCCGGCGATAATCAAGCCGGACGGCTCTCCGGTCGGGGTGGCCAGACTTGGATATCCTCCACCGCCGCAACACCTCGCACCCGGTTTATCGATTCGTCTGGGCAGTCGATGGCGTTCCTCGTCCCGTCAATAAGAACGCAGGCTGCGCTCGCACCATTTCGAAGGACCGTGAACGAGTTGCAGCGGCGTCGACGACGGATTCATCTTAAAACGTCGGATGATATCATCCCGGCGATCCTTGTTGACAGAAATTAAAATCCCGGGCTCGGATTTGATTTATAGCGTCCGAGGGTCAGGCTTTGGACCGAGATTTCGCGATCACGAGCAATTCATACGTATTTCGTTGCAAAAATGGTATCTTCGTTGTAATCATGCACGCTGGATTGTAGCGAATTTTATTACGGCACGTGTGTTGCGAATATTAAATACTAAGGTTGCAGCTTGACGCACGCACTGACGAAAAACGATTTTATTGACAGTTAACAGCCGACTGTCAGTCCCACTGATCTCCCTCACGAGATTCATATGAAAAGAAGATGACATTGACAACGCTAATAATTGCTAGAACTAACCGAGTTTATCACACTTGCTAATTGAGAAGATTGACAAAAATCGCAGCGTAATAAGAAACAATATGCTGTCAGACATATGGTTTTTATTTAAACAATTGGCTTTATGACGTATTTATTAGCTCGTAATGTTATCGTAGAAAATTTCTAAGAATTCCTAGCACTGAGAAAAAGGCTTTTTAAGTTTGACGAAAGATGCTACGTAAAGGCACGTGTGCGAAGTGTGGATTTATCTTGTTCAAATAGGGGAAGAAAACTGAATCGAACACGGATTAGCGTCGGTGTGCTAACCGATAGTTTCGACTGGCAAAAGAATCGGTAAAAATCGGACAAGATGAAGCAACGGAATTTTGCACCACACAAAGTCCGCTTTCGATACTTTCGTTTGCGTTTACCGTCGTATTATCAGGCGGAACACGTTCCTCCCCGACCCATCGCGCGCGTATTGTTCTCTTCCCAAAAATTTAGCGTCTACACACGAAGTCCATCCTTTATGTAATACGTCCGCACAGTGTGTCACTCTCCCAATTCGGTCAACACTTACAAGGCCCGCGGATGATCCCCCGGTAGATTTTACGAAGAGTCCGCTAATCCTCCGGCGAAATCTTCCGGAGGCGAGGCCCGGTACCAAACGGATGAGTACGCGGAGTAAGATTTTACGCCGGTACGCACACGTCCGATGGTGAGATCCTATCCTGCCGATGACATCTCGCGTACTGATGATCGACGTCCTCGGCTACCCGCAGTTGCCGGCACCGAGATGTCCCTTCCCAAAAGCCGCATCTGCGCCGAGGACATCCAACTAGGAAGTCCGCCTCTTGGTGGGAGGCTCAGAGCGGCTCAGAAAACCTTGACGTCACCGGCTAACGATTTTTAACACGTGTCTCTAATAAGGAAGACTAGGGGTGGCGGGGGGGGATAGTCAAAAGACTCTAATAAAAAAGGGTGGCGAAGGTGAGATCGCGAAGATAGATCTCCGCGCCAATGATCGCGTTAATGATCGCGCAATAAGGATTGTATTTATGAGAATAACAAGGATAACACGTTACATCGGATTCAGGTTTTTAAGAATAAACTTTAAAAACTCTCTTTAAATATTTAAAGAAATTTAACTCTCTTTAATGTTTGAAATTTTATTAATGTTTTCAAATTTCTTTAATTATTATTTAATGCTGCAATAATAGAAAATATTTTTTCAAATGTGGTACTTGATATTCTTTTTAACACTAAAATGTTTTGTTTACACTAAGCTGGAATCGTTTCTGCGCATTTTTTTCCAGTTCTATTTAATTACTGCTAATAAGAAGGATAAATTTGTAGATAAATAAACATTAGATGATTGAATTTACGAATAAATTAATGTATGCGTGAGAAATCCTCAAATTCGCTATTGAAAATGTTTATTGTATTAGTTTTGTGGACAATAAATTACCGAATTTGTTGATTGAAGGCTACAGCTAAAGGCCATCAGGTCCATTATTGATTTTAATTCCGCTTCCATCGATGTCCTTGGAAAGTTCGACATAGCGAGATTATCACTAGGCAATATTATCGATAGAAATGCAAAGCTTTGCGGAACAGCTCGGCGTTCCTTGTTTGCTGAGGGAAGTGATGTTTGCATTGTTTCATAATAAATGCGTTAATACGACAAAAGATAAGAGCGCACGTTCCGAAATCGGGTGTGAAGATGAACAACGGAGCTGCACAAGACACTGAAATATATATATCACAAAGAAGAGTCCGGACATTCTATTTCCTTTCTCGCATATCGTTAAAGTTAATGACATATTAATGAAATCGCTTCGCAAAAAATAGAATCTGCTATCTTCACCTTACAATCAGAGTGACGTGCCTGATCGCACAACTTGACACTTGCCGCTATTCCGCATTTTTTAATAAATTGTATATATACGTATCGCGACAGATGCGTTGCGTACGATATGTGTAATTACTGCGTGCGTATCATGATTTGATTAACAGCCATTTGAAGGCTGAGCATGTACAAAACGGACGACACTAATATTACGTTTCGGTCCTTGCATCGAGGAAGCGCTTTCGTGCTGATGTTTTATGGAAAACGCGTCTGAGGCGATCGGCACGAATTCGTCGCGAAATCGAGACGGAGGAAAAAGTCACGCGCTATACAAGAATTCTCTAACATTTCAGTTTATCGCTTTTTTGTTTTTTGTCCTGTGTTAATAATTCTATATTATACATCTTGTGATTGAGTCATTAAAGATAATGTCTACGGATATGGATAATAAAAATAAGCTAGAAGCTAATATTAATTTTCAATACCTGTAATCAATCTTGAATTTTCTAAGCCAAAACTATGAACTACTTTCCCTATTTACTTCTATAAATTTCAAAGGGAAGGTTTTAACCGAGAAAAAAATATTGATATTTAATGTTTCATTATCTTGTAAAAATACATATAAATAAATATACAAACGGATGCAAAAATATTTCGTCATGTAAAAAAAAACACTAGTTTCTCATCAGCTGAAAAATTACATTCTGCCCAGAGAATTGAGAAATTCGCTGACAAAAGGACTATCGCCTGATTCATATCGGCACAATGGCAGATCGTATGGAATTGGAAATATCGGGATGGCTGGATCCTCTTCGTCCTCGATGGGAAATGTCGTTGTCCCAGTCTGAATACAAACGAGTTGAAGATGTAATAATTAATTTTAATCGACTACAACATGCGCCTTTAATACACTTCGATAATATGTATTCACTTATTAAGGGAGTCTATTCTAGTCTAAAGCACTGAAAAATATACATTTTTCTCGAATCTTTGTATAAGTGTCGTCTAAACCATTTTTCTTTTACGTAGGATTTGAGTAAACGTCTCATGGGCGCCGAGCGCTCTGATTTACGGCTATGCGCACTTTGCTTCTCGATCTCATAACTCCATCATTTTTTCAAAATTTTATTTAATATGCTACAAATATATTCTCAAGACTTCAAACTTGAAGAAAATACAAAAAAAATTTTAAAGTTCTAGACTAGAGAATACCTCCTTATGTTAAAAACTGGTAATTATGTAGAATAAGGCCCTTTCTCAATTTTGATTTTTTTTGCAACTTTCTGGCTAAAAAGCTTTGTTGTGACTCCGACAGTGATAATCAATCGGGGGAGGTCGAAAAATATGCAACCTACCTATTTTTTTACCTATTTTTTTCGACGTGGCTTTCCGGATCTTCCAACGTTACAAATAACGTTACAAATATACCTAAAAACTATATTAAAATAATAATATGGTGCTCTTACGATAAACTTTGGTATGAATACAACGCCAGCCTCGTAACTCATTATATAATGGTTGCTTCGTTGGACTCCCCATGCGGCTTTGCTTAGATTTGCGCTGGTGAGTACAAACCAGGGTATGCTTTTCAAGTCGGGCGAAATCCTCGTGTAGGATTTAATATGAGGCATCGCACGATCTCGTCCTGTTCGCTTAGCTTTCCATTGGCTATAGAAATAAATATCAAATTCTAGCTGTAGAAAAAACGGATCGTTCCTAAGGCATGAAAATATAAGCATAAAGACTTGAACAAAATAAAAATGAAACGATTGTAGCTTACTATAAGTACGATTCTATCCATTGTTGCTTAGAATGCACTTGTGCACTATAGGGCAAGCAACAAGATAAATTTCGACAATCAAAGCTCTGCTTGTAATTCTGTATCGACGGGTAAATAAACTGGAAGTGCGGAAGACTCTTTAAACCCTTAGTAGTCTCCCTCGACATACACGGAATTATGTCCTTCAACAACCAGCTTTCGAAGTTTGGACCAAGGCTGCCTATGCTGGAACTCTGCGCGACTATAGGCCACTGAGGGGCATCTGGCGGCAATGTGGCGTGACGCGATAAGACGTACGCTAATTTTTTGTATCCCCAAAAATCAGCTTCGTTGTCTTTGTGAGTCCCAGGAACAGAAGCGACAAGAAACACGTTTACGTCAGAAAAATCTGCCCTCCGTATCGCCCATATCCATTGTGTCAAAGCCGGATGTCTATATTTACTCAAGTATCGCTCAAGATCCTTTTTAAAGCCCGTGGGAGATTCTCCATCATTGGGATTCGCGGATTCTGGTAGCAGGGGCAGGTGAGGCGAGATCCACAATCTGATCGGGATATAAAGATATTTATAGGCAAACATCATACCACTAAGAAATATCTAAAATTATTTAACAGACCCTTGTGTCCTGTTTTCCCAGTCGTCAGAATACAAGTTAGCAGTGGAGACTACCACTCTGATCCCATCATCTTTGTATTGTAGAATCATGATCTTTGTATGATGACAACCAAATTTGCTTGGCATTTCTACTTCTATCATGGTAATGTTGCTACCTAATTTCTCATGATCTACTCTATCGCCATACAAAATCATCATGTCAGTACGTTGGCCAGCTAACAGATACTGCAAACACAGCCACCCAACGTCTACCATAAAATTTAAATGAAGACTGTTAACAATTTCTCCAAGACTTCGATCGAGAATCTCAGGAAAAGTTATAGAGAACTGTTGATTATAAGTCTCCTTAGAATTTTCGATTCTCGTGAAGAATAAATGATAAGGCGCTGAAAAGGCATATTTTATCGCAAACTCTCCTGGCTCCACGACAGATACCATGTATCCAGATTGTCTCATCATCTGAATAGCCCTCTTCCTAACTTCCTTCCTTGACTTTTCAGAATCACAAGCTTGGTACATATCCATGATAGATGTTCCTGAACTTGAACCACCCTCACTGCTTCTAGAACTGCTTTGAGAATCGCTGATATTCTGTTGACTATCCTTAACGCGATTGTTGCTTTCTATGCTCATTTGTTTCATCTTCTTTGTTACAGAAGAGCCAGCTACTGATGCTTCCTGACTTCTCTTTTTTGCCTAATAAAGAAAAACTTACATTTATTGCATTTACATTATTGCTTCTACAATTTGAAGTTCACAAACTTATTCTCAATTTTACTAACCTTGATGCTTATTGTATTCTCATGTTCTTCGTCAGCCAAAGCTTTAGAAAGTGCCTGAGCTTCCGTATCCATCTGTTTGAGTTTTTCTTGCCTCCTCTGTACTGTTGCTTTCTTATGTTTTTCTACTTTTTCCTTCAAATTTTGTTTACCCGATGTAGCAGCAGATGGAGATTGTGTTTTAGAGGATGAACTACCAGCTATAGACAACTGGTTGTCTCTACTTTTATTTCTCTCTTTTCTAAGCACCATTTGCAATACTTTCAATTGATCCAATAATTGCGAACGATCATCACATGTAAAATGAAGCACCTCTGGTATTTCTATTGTACCATCCAGCTGATCTACCAGTAGTTCCTCCACTGAAATTAAAATGACAGTTATTAATCTTTGATAATGATATAATTACATATAAATAAAAGGTATAGATAATTACAATGAGGATGTGACATTTCACCAAAGTGAATCGGATTTTTCCGATAACATTTCTCCATAAAAGGACAACGTTTCTTTTCTGCAACGTCAGATAAATAATGTTATTATTCCAAAATCCAGAGACTTGACAGGTAACACGCCTATAATAGTATAATCATCACCTATAGAATTCATCGTTGTAAACGAGATTGGAATACTCTGAGAGAAGTAATTTACACAAAAAACATCTGATCTCTATAGCACAAATGTCTAACTTTGGTTTTTTTTATTTCTTTCAAATAACAGCTTTTTGTAAACGTAATAATATCATACAGCCTTCCACATTTGCCAAGAAAGCAATAAGTAATTTTACAAAATGTCACTTGTCCTAGAACTCCACAAACATATGCGAGAAATGTGCTGAAGCGATACGCCATCTGCATCCATTTTGGAGAAATGGAACTTATTGTTAGTAGTCACCATTCAACTGCAGATAAAATCGTTATTTTGTCCATATCGTGGATCGGAAATATGATTAATTAAATAAAGTGTAATTAAGTAATTACATAATTAATAATTAGCGCCAACCATTCCTGCTGACTCAATTCGGGTTGCTATCGCAATTGTAACAATAAAAATTTAGTGAAGATATAAAATCGTAGAATCAGACTCTTTAGATTTCTTCGATATCTCGAACAGCACATTTCATTTGATTTTATGATCTCCCTCGGCGGTGGAAAGGCGAGAAATGTCAAAATCAAAATCTTTCACGTGAAATATCGAAATTCGTGCGCCTCGCGATGGTCGAAAAAGATGGCTCGCGTCGTGATATATAAATAATGTCCGACGAAAAACACCATCGCCGGCCGCAAGGCACAACGTCCATTCCGTAGTTTGAAGATTACAAGAGATAGGTGAATTAAAAATATGTTGAATAGAAATTTCTTTGTTAAACTGCGAAATCGAGAAATGTCTCTTCGATGATCACGATACTCAATGTCTCACGCGAATGAATTCCTTTCACGCATTTTACACACTAAAAAAAATGCTGTTGCTTCAATTAAAGTCTACCCAAGCAGCACAAAATATTGGGCCAATGTTATATCTCCAGGGGCCAACAGTTGGCCAACTATTAATTCCCATACAGCACAGAACATTGCAGCAACATTTAGGCAATATTGTTATGTTACTGCAATTTCTGTGCTGTATGGTTTGCTACTCGTGAAAGATCACGGGCTGCCACAAACATAAATAGTTCATTCAATTGTATTATGATTGAATCAAAAATATTTAGATTATTAATAATAATTATTAATAATAATCTAAATATTTGGTCCAATCATAATACAATTGAATGAACTATTTATGTGTGTGACAGCCCGTGACGTAGACTTTAATTGAAGCAACAGCATTTCTTTCTGTGCAGAGAAGCGTGATTTCGGCGCGACGATCTCGTTGATGGGTATGCGATTAGGCATGGGCGCGTTCCTCGAGAATCCGATGTTCCTCTTTATGGACGACGCGGAACCCATCCTGCCGATCTTCCAGTCCACCGAGTACGGCGGCACAGGCAGAATTGTGGAATTGGCAGACGTCGGCTGCGACACGGAAACCACATTTCCCATACGTTTTCCACGCGGCGCATCCGATCGGCGTCGCGGAGGAGCCGAGAGCTTCAGGTCGACTCGCAGAATCACCAAATGGCGTAACGACAGGCCGAACGAGTTTGCTCGAAGAGCTACGGATGTGAATAATAACGAAGTAAGCGAACACAATCGTGGTTCAACGAGCCAATACTTTAAATATCTTCCAATCGATCTTAGATTAGAAATGGGAATTACATTCGAGGGAAAACACGGCAAGGCAATTACGATGACATCCCTGATCTGAATTATGACGATTCATATGCGGAAAATCCCTACGACGATCTCGAATTACCGAAAAACGATTTTGCCGTCGAAGAAGAAGAAGATAATTACTATACCCAATTCGTTAATCTCCAAAATGCAGTCGCGCGTTCTCGTGGAGGACGTATCTCACAGTACGAGTACTTGAGAGATCTCGAGCCTCCATTTACGCAAAATATTCGCATACCTCAAAGAGAGAATATTTCTCCACGATGGTTCGCCGAGAGCGACGAGAGAAATTTTCGTGAAATTCGCGATTCCGATGATCGATCGGGCGAGCGCAAGAAACGGACGAAGATTCTTTCAAGAACGAACGGAAGCCTCAATCGCGAGGCGGGTACGTTTTCTAAAAATAGACGAATGTTAAAAATTAGAAATGATGAAAGAATTTCTATCGATTCCTTTTCATTCAATCATCGACCTTTTGCAGAATTCGGGAAAACTCGCGAGATGCACCACGAACGAGATAACCTTCCCAACACCGCTGATCCTATCGCGTCTTCAAAAAATAATTTCTGGGACTTTATTTCATTCGAAAACGATATAGAATGCGAAGAAACAACGAGAATGAAAAATCACGGTGGGTTACAGAAAATGGCGCCGCACAGAAATAGATCATATATCTTCGATTCGCAGCCGAAACGCATAGATATTGCTGATTCAGAAGGAGAAGAAGAGTTCAAGGAAATGTTAGAAAAAGACAGCCAAGAAAACTTACCATCAAAGATGGATAGCGCGAGATATCAAATTTCAAAAGGCAACACAGTGAAGGAGAAACCCAAGATTTTGCGGTTAAATATGCCGAACGGGATTTCTTCACACGATCGATCGATGAAGACATCCATCGATGAGCGAATTTCAAACATGTATCCTGCAGAAAAAGGTAAGAATTACAAAAAAACATAAAAAGATGGACTTTTCCTTTCCTTCTCTCTCCCCTTTTCTCCAATCCTTTTTATCGACCATATTGTTTGTGAGTAGTCCCAGCAGAGGTCTCCACAATAACATTATTTGCACTTCACAGCCATCACGCGTTTTCTTCAACAAATATTTTTAAAATATTGCGACCTTGCAATATTTTTAAATAAATTAATTGTAAAATAACAGAGAATGCATTAAATACATGAAAGATTCTTCGCAGCGCATTCTTTGGATGTTCCGAAATACGTCACTTTTAATCTTATCTTGCATCACAACAGTAACAGATATTTTGCTGATTTATTTATTTATTTGCAAGTCACACGTTTTCTTTTACAGATTCAATTAACATGAGAGCGCATTCAGCGACCGAAGAGAAAAAGATGAAGTCTCCGACGATCGAGAGGAGAGAAGAAATCACGAGCGCGACTCGAATTGTCGACGATCGTCAGTACAAATTCGTTAATAAACTTTCCAATAATTTTCCCAAAGAAACGAGTCAATCGACAAAAACATTTAATCGCGTCGCAGACGCGAAGAGCAACGGACGGATATACACGACGAACGAAAGAGATAACACGAGTTCCCGTCACGGAAATTCTGGAAATAGCAAAATAAATGGGATCAACGTCTCGCGATTGGCGCCTGAGGAGAAGGTAATGAAGAACGAGAGGACATTTGCTTTGAGAATGACAGATGCTTCTGCGCCGCACATGGATATAGAAAAAGAGAAGGAGAGGAAATTCTCCAGATTACCCGTGAGAATGTGGAAACGCCTGAGAACAAAAGAACCCGCCGCATTGCGCCCCAAGAGCGGGAATGCAACGAACGGAGATGCTAACTTAAAGCCTCAGGAAGTAGAAAACGAGACTGCGAAGTCGAACGATCATCCAGAGAGGGTAGAAAACGATGAAGTTTGCGGGAAAGATCGTGCAACCGCAAATTGCAACAATATAAAACGAAGCGATCGTTTCGGAACAGGATCGCTCCGTGCTGATAAATCAGGGTTGACTTCCTCCAATTTGAAGAGTATAAAAGGAATCAAGGACTTGAATACAGCGAGGGGGACACACGAACAACGGAAGAAGAGAATGAGCGTCAAGTAGGAACACGAGATATCTCGGAATGAAACACAAAATATAATTTATATCTTCAATTGACCATATTAAAGGTTAAATCTACTTTCCCGATCTACGTTTCGTCGATTCATGTCACAAATGACAATCGCGTGAAACTGGAGAAAAATAAGGCGACACGATTCGATCGCCCTTCGCGACTCATTTTCGATCGGTATCGTTCCGATATCTCTGCGCCTCGTTCGAGTAAGAAAAAAAAGAAAAAAAGCGGTTCGATCGAGAACACGTAACCGCATGGAACGAGACGCGCATAATTGTGCGCGCGTAATGGGACCGTTGGGTTACCTCAAAAGAAGACCCCTCCCGAATGATACCAATTATGTCATCAACGTACCACGCGTACGTTCCCCCCTGTCGACGATTTCTCTGTCACAGCACAGTCATCTCGCCCGCATGTCACAACCCCCGCTTGCGTAACCACCCTAAAGTGGAGCGCCTCGTATAATACCGCGTCGCGACTCTCGCTGGGGTCCGCCGCGCGCGCGATCTCAGGATCAGGGTTAGGGGGGATGGAGAAGAAATATGTAATTGTCCGTATTTACCCTTGCACCCGGCAGCGTACTCAAACAACAACACGAAACACCCCCCTGTACGGACGCGACATCGAATTAATCCGGACACGCTCAAATATTTTCGTTCTGTCGCTTCGCGACAGTGCCACCCGCTCTCAATCTGTCCCTCCGAATTATAATAAATATTTTTACTAATTTGAATTTTCATTTATGGAAACGATAAGCATGACGATAATATCGGCGGATAATATTTTACGGAAAAAACGGTTAAAGTATCTAAAAATTCAGCCAGATACAGATCTGAAAATAATTTGATTGGACCATCAAAATAATTATGTAGGCCGTTCAAGCATAATGATAATATTGCAAAAAGTTTTGACATTTTAGCAACCAGATGAAACGTCATATAATTATTTTGATGGTCCAAGAAAATTATTTTTAGATCTATATTTGGTAAAATTTTTAGATACTTTAGCAAAATCTTTTTTTCCGCGTATGGATTACCCTCCATGTTTGTGATATCGAACGTAAAACTCGCTGAAATGATATCGATAGGCACTCTTAAGGCCTCCGCACAATCAAAAATATAAGGAACAAGGAACAGATATTAGCGATTGAGGTGAGGAAGAAAGAAGAAGAAAGATTCTTCCTTCTTCCTTCTTCCTTCTTCCACATCCTAATCGCTAATATCTGTTCCTTGTTAAATATAAGGAACAAGGAACTTGTAAAATATAAAGAACAGATATTAGCGATTGGGATGAGGAAGAAAGAAGAAGAAAGATTCTTCCTTCTTCCTTCTTCCCCATATCTCAATCGCTAATCTGTTCCTTGTTAAATATAAAGAACAAGGAACTTGTAAAATATAAGGAACAAGGAACAGATATTAGCTATTGGGATGAGGAAGAAAGAAGAAGAAAAATTCTTCCTTCTTTCTTCTTCCCCATATCCCAATCGCTAATATCTGTTCCTTGTTAAATATAAAGAACAAGAAACTTGTAAAATATAAGGAACAAGGAATAGATATTAGCGATTGGGATGAGGAAGAAAGAAGAAGAAAGATTCTTTCTTTTTCCTTCTTCCACATCCCAATCGCTAATATCTGTTCCTTGTTCCTTATATTTTTGATTGTGCGGAGGCCTTTACGTTTCACCTTATCGCGATCACTTCGATCATCGGGAGAGACAGGAATGCAAGGACAACGACGGCGAGAAGCCGAAAAACGGAGCGACGACGGGAGAAGGAACACGCGAAAGGAGTCGGCGAGTCGCCCCGCGCGGGCGAGCCAAGCCGCCCAGCTGGAGGCGGATAATCAAATAAACCTGCACGCACCGTATAAATTATCAATCAGGGCGCGATTGTGCAACCCCAACAGAGGGAGCCATCCGTGTCGGTAAGGGTTGTTACATCGACGTCGCCCAGCCGAGGGTGAGGGCGGAAGAGGGGTGGCGACGACGGCGGACATGTGTGCGTCCGACGCTCGTCGCCGTCGTGTCGAGTGACCTCGCAACAGTTATCTTCCCCGTGCGTGGGCGTGCGTGAACGTGAGTTCACGCCCCACAGTTTCCGAGGGGGTCAGAGAGATGCCGAGGGAACGGCGCGTGCACGTGCGAGGGAGAGAATCGCCACCGTGCAAGGTGTTTTTGTGTCGCGCACGTGTGCACGAGATCTCCGCAGATACGCGGCCGCGAAGCCGAGAACAGCGACATCGAGTTAGATATCGTCTCATCGAGAGAGTCGCATGGAAACTCGACGTGGGATACGCGTTGCTTTTTAACCCCTATCTACGGGGATGGCGAACAAAGATGACAATCGTAATCTCACGTCCCACGGACGATCGCGCGATCGTTGATCGCGTCGTCCGCATTGCACTTGCGATTCGCGCCACGCGATCCGCCGCGAGTCTCCCTCGGGATCACTCCGTTGCAGCCTCGCCTGGGCTCGTAAAGGAATGTTTGTTACATTGACGAGGCGCCTCGATCACGCACGACGGGAGCGAGAAACAAGCGTAGCCGAGCCAATTAAGCGTCGAAGGGGGATCAACCGCCCCGAGCGCCCGCGGCATCGACGTATCGAAATTAATCGGCGCGTCGGCTAATTCTCCTCAAGCTCACCCGGGATACTCCGCTGTCCGCGTATATAGGGTGTACTTTGGATTCGTCAGTAGCTTCACCGATTTCATTCACCGATGTCTTTTGATTTCAAGCCCTTCCTTGCAAAAATGGTACACGGAAAGAATGGTTTTTGAAATATCTAAAAATTGACCAGATACAGATCTGAAAATAATTTTATTACACTATCAAAAGTAACTATGTAGGACAGTCAAACATAATGACAATGCTGCAAAAAGTTTTGATATTCCAGCAACTATTTTGGACGTCCTACGTAATTATTTTGATGATCCAACAAAATTATTTTCAGATCTGTATCTGGCCAAATTTTTAAATATTTCAGCAAAATCATTCTTTCCGTGTATTGCTAAAGTATCTAAAAATTTAGCTAGATACAAATCTGAAAATCATTATGTTGGACAATCAAAATAATCATGTAGGACGCTCAAATAATGCTGCAAAAAGTTTTGACATTTTAGTAACCAGCTCGAGCATAGTCCTACACGGAAAGAACGGTTTTGCTGAAGTATCTAAAAATTTGGCCAGATCTGAAAATAATTTTGTTAGACCAATTTTGATATTCCAGCAACTATTTTGGACGTCCTATATAATTATTTTGATGGCCCAACAAAATTATTTTCAGATTTGCATCTGGCCAAATTTTTAGATATTTCAGCGAAACCATTCTTTCCGTGTACATAATTATATTTTGATGATCCGACATAATTATTTTCAGATCTGTGTCTAATTAAACTATTCTAATTAATCTAATTAAATTAGATTTCAACAAGACAGAGTTCTTTCCGTGTGGAGAACATTTTTTGCCGCCGATTCTCACCGATCGATTCATGACGATTTCGTCCAAAGCGGAGGCATCTCGTCCGCGATTAGGAGGCAAAGAATAATTCGGGTCGCACGTTCCGCTGCGCCGCGATGCGGAATGCACCTATTAAGCGACGCGGCCACGCGCCCCGAATAGAGAGAATCCCGGGGGGAGGCTAAATAGTTTTCTATAGCCGCAGGCGGTGCGCGATTGTGCATCGAGCCGTGCTCGACGTACGTACGATAAAACGGGATACCGTTCGCGTTCTCACGTTTCGACGTCAATGCGCAGACACGGGAGCGCGCGGCTAGGTATATCGAGAAGTGCAAACACCTCGATGGCGAAAACGACAGTAGTAGCGGCGTATCGAGTCGCGCCGATAAATGGCTCGATAAACGAGAACTAGGGATTCGAGCCCTGTTTATTTATCGCGGCGCGATCGACGCGCCCGGCGGCCGTTTCTGCCTTCCACGGTCGCGCGTAAATGGCCGCGGGCCTTTATTTAATAAGTTGTTATAAATTAAAGGGCTACCGCATATTAAACCACCCTCTCGGCATATTTATAGTCATTCGTAAGAGAGCGTATATACCGGGCGTACGGTTATTGTAAATCATCGCCGGCTCGGTGCGCCGCTGCGCGCACGCCACGCACACGCACACCGACGTACATCCGGGCCCTCTCCCGCCACCCCTTTCTCTCTCATCTTCTTCCTTTTTTACGCGGACTCCCTTATGAATTTATCTTCGGCGATGAAACGACAAACGGTTTTAATTGCCGCTTCGGGCATCGCGCGCTCCGACGATCTGGCGATCTCCCTCGCGGTTACCGCGGGATCCCTCGATGTTGCTTCGGCGCCTCGTTATCTTCGCTTCGGTTCTGGTGCGACGACGATAAGCGCGCTTCTTTCCTCCGTTACTCGAGTAGTGAGATTTGAACTACACGGAAAGAACGATTTTGCTGAAGTATCTAAAAATTTTGCCAGATACAAATTTGAAAATAATTATGTTGGACTATCCAAAATAATCAGTGGCGTAGCCAGGGGGGGATTAGGGGGATAAATTCCCCCCCGAAATTTTGGAACTAAATATAAAAATGAAAGGTTGAAAGCCGAGAGAGAAATGAAATGGTAAATGCCTTAAGGTCTAAAGAAAATGTCCTGAACGAATATTGATATCTTATTTAATTTAAAAATCTTGTCCATCCAACCATGTGTCAATGTTGGAATTAACAGGGGAATG
>NJRP01000152.1:403411-428082 GCA_003063835.1 Aphaenogaster floridana | reverse complement strand
GTAATTATTTTCTGATCTGTATCTGATTAAATTTTTAGATATTTCAGTAAAACCGTTTTTTCCATGTACGCACTTCAGGACTCGCGAGGATTCTACACGGAAAGAACGGTTTTGCTGAAGTATCTAAAACAGTGCTGTCCATTTGTAATTTTGGGCATTGCGGCTTGATGTGTCTCGACGTTTACGCCTATTGCCTTCGTTTCTTTAAACTAGAATAGAAAAAAGAAGGTAATAAACGTGAACGTCGATACATATCAAGTCAATGTTCAGAATTATAAATCATGGACAGCATTGATCCAAAAATTTAGCTACAGACTTGAAAATAATTATGTAAGTCGCTCAAGCATGATTATAATGCTGCAAAAATTTTCGATATTTTAGCAACCAGCTTGAACCGTCTATTATAATTATTTTGATGATCCAATAAAAACATTTTCAGATCTATCTACCTAAATTTTCAGATACTTCAGCAAAACCGTTCTTTCTGTGTACTTCTTCGGGATCAGTGGGATACCAATTGCGGCTCGAATGACGGGACAAATGAAGACCTGACGCGTTGAGGACTGCGCGATCGCCGCAAACCCATATTCAGAAAATTAATTTTTACAACATGGAAATCGCCACGCGCCTTTCGCGATGTCAGACTCGTCGCGTTGGACCTTGTGTACCATTTTGGAAGATACTTCCCGAGCTAACTGTCCAAATACAAGCTCGTTAAACTGCCGTGATCCGTGACGGGATCAATGGACGGGATTGCAACGGAGTAAGATTAATTATCGTTGAAAATTGTCTTCTCGACCCGACGGCTGTCGACGCGATCACTCCGGAACGCCGTTCCTCCCGAACAGCGAGGAAAAAAGAGGAAAAGAGAGAAAGAAAAAGAGAGAGAGAGAGATAAGCGGCCGTTCCCGCAACGATGCCCGTGACAAATCTACGGCGATTAATCTCAGTTGAATACCTTTCCGTGTTGTACGCGCCAACCAACCAACCAGCCAGCACGAGGCGGCTCGGTCGCGTTTATTGCTCGGTCCGCGGTAGACAGTGACCGTTTACAAGGTGTAACTATGTGCGGCCAGGTGGTCGATCGTCGAAGCCTCGAACGAAAATCGACCCCGTCAGGAATGACCCCCAGCTGCGAATTCCCCGGGCTCCTTATTTTTATTTCTCACCTCCTACGGCGTTACCTCTTCATCCTCGCTCTCTCGCCTCTCGCGCCGAGCTTACCGGCCCGAAATGAGCTCCGTGCCTCCGGTCTGCGGGGCCGGCGGCTCGCCTCGATAATTACGTGATCGATACGCTAAATGCCCCGCGGGCCGATTATGTAAATAAACAGACGCGCGTAGCTAATTGGGTGACGCGCGCGCGCGCGCGCGCGCGCGTAGGGGAAACTCGAGCAGAGAGCGAACAGGTGAAAGTAATGTGAATTTCTCGTCAAAATATTAGACGGAAATTTTTGTCGTCAAGATATATCGGAAAATATGAGTGATATAAGAGCGAAGAAAGCGGGTATTCTATACTAGCCTCCGTGAAAAATGCTCTAACGTTATTTTAACCTTTATTTAGAGCAGAAATTCCCAAAGTATAGGTAGCGCCCCATAGGTCGTGAGCCGATTTTTAGTGAGTCGCGAAAAGTTTTAAAATGTTAAATTACACTTTGTTATTTTATGTAGTTACATAAAATTAAAAAATAATAAAGTGGTATAAATAAATAATCAATTTATCCCCTCCCTTCTTTTTGACAACATATAACACATTAAAAGAACATCAATACAATAAAGCTAAATGGATCCTAGATGTTTGCCATTTTAAAAAGTGGATCGCGGTCCATACAAGTTTGGGAAGCCCTGCTTTAGAAGGCCACGAGACGTGAAATCGTTTAAAAGACGATTATAATATCTCGAAATCAGTATTATATTTTGTATCCGATTATATGTCAAACATATACACTATCGCTCAAAAGGAGGCTTTTACTTTAAGGAGTAAAAGATCTTTAAAAAAAGTAAGTTCTTTTTCCCAGTTTCAATAAAAACATGTAATAATAAATTAATAAACATAATATATGCAAACTGTATTCATATATTTTATGCTTTATATTACGAAATTTCTATAAACGTAGAGTGTTCTAAAACTTTTGAGAATGGTAGTGTACATTTTTTCTTAGATCGAAATTTTCGTGTTATAAGAAAAAAAACCTTGCGACCCTCTAAAGGCTAATTATTTCAATACTCCGGGCTCTAGTAAGAATGGAAAATTGAGTACATTTCCCGATCATGTTGTTACGGTTTGCAGGGTGCGTTCGATCGATAGCTCGTTCGCGCGCGCGCGCCCGCAGTTCGAGAAAGAGAGGACGCATCGTCCGAGTTTAATCTACTAATCTACCAACGTCGGACGCGCGCGCACACAGACGTTAGCCGGCTAAAGAGGATCGGGGATATGCGCGCGCGCGCGCATCTTCATGGGGCGCGAGAGGGATATTCCGCGCGAACCTCGGGGCCGGACTCCTCTCGGGGCACCGCGCGCTTCGGATTCTTATTTCCTCATAAATAATTTTAATGACGCGCCGCGGCAGTTCAGGTATAAGGCCGGGACCTATATGCAGATCCCCCCGTATATCCGTAGGCAGACTCCGTATTGTTATTTATTATGTTCGCCGTGGCTCTCGTACGGGGCCCCGTGCGCACACGCGGGAGTGCCCGCCGACCATTTTTCATATCAACGTTCCCTTCCACGCCGGGAGACGCTGCGCCCTGCGCGTCCTGCGTGCCCGCGGTTTGTCGATTTTACACGTGTCGTCGGGACGTGTATATGCTGCAGTTTACTTCGCTTCTGCGGCACCGACCTCGCGTCGCGATGAAGGCAGCCACGGAAAGCCAGAGCGCGCCAGGTAACTCGCGAACCAACCCCCTTAGGGTGACTACGACCAAATTCTGATTAACTCAATCGGCGACCGATTCAACCGGCGGAATTGCTCGCAGTGAAACTGTATAATCCGCCAGCTGTATAATCCTCCGATCCAATCTGCTTTTCCATGTGTCAAACACTCACAACGAAGAATTAATAAATTCTACCCATATTAACAAAATACTGCGGGTACCGCCTGACAAGTTAATCGAGGTGTGACCGAAGTCAATTCGATTTCCGTCCTCCCTGTTAGAGAAAGGACCCTACGTGTCTCACAAGGAAAGAAGAAAATATTTTATACGCACGAATTAATAATATCGATGGTCGTGGTACACAGAGCGTAATATGCATCATTTTTTTGCAAATTAACGTGAGCATCGGTACGGAGTAACTGCCCCGAGGCCCACATCCCTCCTCCCCCCTCCAACCCCGTTCCGCTCGTCGACGTCGCCTCTCGCTAGATGACAGGCGAGAGAGGGACAGCTCTCTTCCGCGGATCGAGATGAGATCGCGGCCAATCAGCGCGACGCGCCGCCGTGCCCCTATCACTCTCATCCACGCTGACACGCTCGGCGATTTAAGTGGGGGAGAGACGCGTGCGAATTGCGACCGCGTGGCAGCGCCACCTTCGCGCCCTCTCTCGCTCTCTCCTCTCTCTCCCGCGGCGGTGGGCCGAGCGCGGCCGGACGAATCGCGACCATGGGGGTTGGATCCCATCGCGCCCATGCCGCCCATTCGGCGACGGCGAAATGGGGCGAACGTGGGAGAGGGGGAGGGTGAAGAGATGAGGGTTTACGATCGCGACCGTACGTCGCGTTCGCTCTACGCCTGTGTGGCGTACAGCGTCCCGGCCGAGCGCGCGCGAGACCGGGAGTTACGTTATTATAGCGAGAGGACCTGGAGCGAACCGACTCTCCCGTGTGTATATCATGGTGCTCCTCTCGCGCGTCGCTATCGCCTCCTCGCATGGCGCTTAACGATCGCCGGCGGTGCCCGCGGAGTCTCGATACCTAGCTCGGTACCTTTTCGCGGATAACTACGATAGCGCGTTCCCGTGCCCGTCGCGATAGCGATTCCATGACGCCCCCTGCGATGTCGCAGAGAGGTCGACGGCAGCCGTAAACGATCAAGGGTTTAACATCTGCGCGCCGCTGCATCCACGAGTTTATACGGGCAGCCTCTTCACGTCGATCCCTCGCGGAGATCATGAAGGTACGTACCGCAGGTACTGCGTACCTACACGAAAAGAACAGTTTTGCTGGAGTGTCTAAAAATTTCAGCAACTACAGATCTGGAAATAATTATGTTGGACCATCCAAAATGATTATGTAGGACGCTCAAGCATAATGACAATGCTGCAAACAGTTTTGACATTCTAGCAGGCAGCTTGAACGTCCTACATAATTATTTTGGTGATCCAACAAAATTATTTTCAGATCTGTATCTGGCTAAATTTTTAAATACTTCTGCAAAACCGTTTTTTCCGTTTGTAAACATAAGGATTGATCGATAGGAAAGAGAGAGATATCTGTGGAAGATTGTTTCATGAGACGGAGAAATATTGGTCTGACTGCATTTGAAAGTATGTTTATAAGTTTTTGATCTTTTTAAATATTTTAAGAGGACGAATCGCCGTATTTCATGAAATGTTCATATTACGCGCAGCTAAAATGTTGAGAAAATTCTCTAATATATCTATTCTGCAATGAAAAGAAAAGAAGAAAGAAAACAAACAAGCCGGAACGCAGTTTCAATTTAACGTGATGATAATATCGATGTTGCGATAAAAATTATATCAAAATATTGTAAGAACGGACGAACCGCGTTTGTAAAATTTCGACAAAGTGTTATTGTTACGTAACGAAATCAATATACCAACAAATTATATTGTTAAGCAATCCAATATCACTGCATGTTTTCCTTGTGCGAACATGTTCCTAAGAACGGTGATCCTTAGAGCATTTTTTCGTCTCAATATCGAATTTGCATGATACCAGGACACCGTAAACAGCTGAAACAAAGCAAAACCTGCATGTCAGCTTTGCTGTTCATCTCGAACACCTTGAATATTCGGGCGTTGACCCCGTTGCAAGAGTTTGAGAAAACCTAAGGCGTAAAACCTAGGAACTCCGCAGTCCCGTCAGTTGTTATCAGCTAATTGTCACATCGCAGGATTCGAAGCTTTAACAAAGTTGCTTGCTTGGTTTGTGTTCGAATACGAGTTTCTTGTTTCGCGAAATCTCGATATTTTTGCAATCGCATTTACCGCATTAGAAATCAGTGCAATTAGCTGTACTCAATAGTTTATTTGTATAAACTGTAAATAAATTTGATTTCATGTAACTCGGCTAGTTTATTTTATCTCAAATTCTCTTCGCATCTCCCGCTGCACTTCCATCGCGAACATTTCATACTAACTTTGTACTTGAAAAAGATCACAATCCATGGTCGAAACGTCGAAATAAATTCTATATAATCGTTGCCAGTTGTGTCGGTTTCTTATATTACGTTTCTGTTAATTATTCACTGGCGAAGAAAAGATTCCTTTTTGATTTATTTCGTACTAAATCGATGAAAAACAGCACGATACATGATCCTGATGTGTTGGTGTCACAAAAAGGATTCAGGATCTTTATTTATATTTCCTCCCTTCCCTTTGCACCGGATAAGTCTGACGCTAACTCACGCCGATGAATTACGCATCCGGTTGTGGGTAGACGCGTGCATGAAGCATACCTACGTGCAAGCGAAACTGTAAATTCGCGTAAGATCACGTCGCGGGGACAATCGGCATCCCACGCCGAGGCGCAGCGCCGTGAATTGTTGCGCGAGAAGGCGATCCCTTCAGGATCCGCGACGCGTCAGGATCCGCGGCGCGCGCGCGCGTGTGGTCCAGTAAATTGTCGGCGTAAAGCGCGCAAAATGCCGCATCAGCCTGATCCGGAGTTATATGGCTTCGTTTTTTAAGCGCCTCTCTCTCTCTCTCTCTCGCTCTCGCGACGAGCGGGGAGCATCGCGCGAGAGACGAATAAGGGACGAGGCGAGAGACGCGGAGCGATGAAGGGGTGGCAAGGAAGACGCGAGACGACGCGATCGCGAGGCGCGCCTCGCTTAGAGCAGATTTATCGCTTAGCGAAAGTCACACGCGGCATATATAATTCAGGATAATTAATATTTTTCCGGCGTATTCTTTTCGCTATGACGCGCACAATCTCATTCTGGCAATACATAAATTCAGGAATTTGGCAGTCGAACGTTGCTTTATATAAATATATATAAATCATTACGCAACACGCGACCCGGTCGAGCGGTGATAAATCACCGACGTCTGTTTGCGCTTTTGGCAGCGACTTCGCGACAACGTGATAACGTGATAATCCGGAGCACGGCCCGGGAAAACACACGCGGCGCCTCGATCGCGTGCTGCGTGTGTGTCGGAAATTTCGCGTGTCTCAAACTTTTCGCTCCCTTGGTCGCCACTAATAGACCGGCGTAAAGAGACTCCCGATGACTCTCGACTTCTACGCGCGTCCGCAGAATACAATTGGAGCGCTGGGCTTCCATTATGCGTGGCGTCCAGGGAAGCACGGCACGGGCGTGAGCGCAAACGTCACGCAAAGGCAGTCGCGCGCGCGTGAGCGCAAACGTGACGCAAAGGCACTCGCGCGCGCGTGAGCGCAAACGTGACGCAAAGGCACTCGCGCGCGCGTGGGCAGCGTGAACGGGCATCGAGTGCACGCGCGCGCGCGAATGAGCGAGCGCCATTGTCACGGCTCTTTCGACGTCTACTTCGACTACTTCGTCGGTGACTCCGTTGGCTTCGTGGTGCTTCAGCGCGAGGGTAATAAGCGGCCCGAACTAATCGTGAAACGAATCTCTTCTTTTTCCCTGCCGCGTTCCGCGGCACAATGCCGGGACCAAGATAGACGGCGGCAATGGCGACAATGTGGCGTGCGAAACCAGAAATCGGATAGCAATTTAAATGGATCTCGAGTGGCCGGTCGAGACCCCGAAGTCCCCCGTCCCGAACAGATCGGTACCCCAGGTCTATTGTACCTGCTTCTCCGCTCGCGCGCGCGCAACGATCCGTTTCCACGCGAAGCGCTCCTCTTTTACGAAGGCGTGAAAGAGGCTCGTGCCCTTCCCTCGCCGCGGTCCGACGTCGGCCGCAGCCGTTTCGGAGTGCTTGAGATACACAAAACCTTCGGAGCATTTATTTCCGATCGCTCGTCGTCTCGAGACGGGAGGACAGTCGGCCCTGTGTAGCCGGCCACTTTGTCAACTTGTCACCTGGGCTCCGTGTAGACGCGAAAAGAACGACTGTAAGGGCGCCCCGCTCGGGATAGATCCTGATCGCGTCCTCGTTCTTTCTCACCCCGGGAAGTCCCGAGTCTTCGTCGCGCAACATTCCGTTCTCTCGGCGTTTAGCATCGCCTCCCTAATCGATGGCAGATAAATAGATCAAGTTTGGTTTCGCGCGAGAGAGGAAGAAAGCTGACAATTGCCACGTTCGACGGAGGCGAGAGAACCCCCGGTAACGATTGGCATGTTCGGAGATACGAGTCGTCGACGCGAATATTCGGCGTCCATAATTCTCGCGCTGTCGCGCGCGCACACACGTTGTGTCTATCTCTCTCTTTCTCTCTCCCTAATAAATTCCTCTAACGAGAGTGCCGGCAAATTCTGTTAGATAGTAACGCCGCTCGCGCATCCAGTAGTCTACTACAAAGTGTTCGTTTCTAATTAACGGTCGTGTTCATTAGCGACTGAAAACGAATTTGCGTTTCGTGTGTGACAAGATGGGAAGCCCACGTAATTCCGGTTACATCCAATACGCCCGCGACAATCAGTTCAAAGATTGCAGCGCACCATCGTTATCTTTCTGCATTTGCCAAATATACCTATTTGTGCCAAAACGATATGACCTTCTCTATCGTCGATTATTATTTGAAAAAGTAATTTAAAAAGTAATTATCGTTGTATTTGCGATAGAAGACGACTAAAGTTAAAGTCCGGTACTCTAAAAAGATATAGAAAAGAAAGAGCCATCAATCGTCGTGTCGGTTAACTTCGGTTTTACGGTGCTAGATCGCATTATGATTATTATATGGACGAATGCATACCTACTACGGGAATGGTTTCGCCAGGGAAAGAAGTATCGATTTCAATGGACAACCGTACGTCCCAGACTGTCACGGAGTCGCAAGGGCCGATGAAGGCGGGAAGCTTGTAGTGGGACCCCTACGGGCCCCCCCGTCGACACAGGCTTTCAGCTTTGAAAGTCACACCCTATGGTAGTGTCTATAGTCCGGGAAAAGGGACCTAAACCGAAACCGAAACCGAAACCACTCGAGTGCCACAAGAATGGACCTCACGGCCATTCTAAACAGAGGCGTGCACGAGAACTCAATACTGTTGTACGAAATGTACAAGTTCACCATGCGTCCCCCCCTCCTCCCCCCGCCACCTCCTTGAGAGCTTTCTTCCAGTAAGAGTCAATAACATCGTAAAAGCGGGATTACCAGAATAGGTAAATCTTCAGATCCGATTATGCGGGATTGAAGGGTCGCCAATGCACGCTTAATGCGGAAATTACATCTCCATTACTTTGAAAAGATAATATATTTGTATAACTGAAGTAATTAAAAGCAGATTAATTGCGGTATGTATCGCGCTTTACGTATGATAACAATGATAACAATAGATATTAAACCGAGTCGCTAATATGTCCTTAAAAGCTTCCTATTGACCGCGCGTAGCGATAAATCTGCAGTAAATCGTCCGCGAAATAAAAAGAAATTTAAGCAGTGCGCCTCGAGTCTATCCGAAACTGGATGCCTTTAATTATGCAAATCTAGCTGTGAAGTCTCGGCCGCATCTCAAGCGCCGGTTCACTTTCGTTGCCTCGCTGCGGGGCCTTTCTGCGCCGAGCTCTTTCGAAGGCACATACATTAGGCGGAAGAGGTCTAATCCCGCATTTTACGACGCCGCATCGTGTGTAACTCGAAGTTATTATTGTCACCTATGACTTCCCAACCCGCGAACGTGCACGTGCGCGCGTATAAGCGCGGATTAACCGCTGATACGTTCGCTATCCCGCGAGAGAACGCGAACGCGTGGATAACGTTCCTCTCATCCGGACATCTCGTATACGGCGAGAGGCACCGTTGTACGCGCACATTGAATATACCGATATAAATTACACGCGTCACAGGACTCTCGTAAAGCGCAAAACGCTCGGAAAACACGCGGAACAAGATCGATATCGTATCTCCTCGCGCTTTCAATTATCTTCTCGGATCTCCGGATGGAAGGCGAGCTAATCGGATTTGCAATGTTGTTAAAACAAATTAGTTCAACCGTGCTGCGTTTGAAAGAATTGAATTTATATGAATCGCGCGTCTCGTCGGGGCAGATAACGATTCTTACATTTAACCGACCGGTTTATTTATCGCTTGTGTCTTGCTTCGATACCTCACGACCGGGCCGCGCGACTTTGCTTCCGCGCGTATCCAGTTTGCGAGTCGCAAACCCGGTAAACGATCCGGCAGGCAGCTGGTCAAGCGCAAAAGGCACCCCACCGTGAGCTAACGTAACCGCAGCGATCGGCGGCAGCCAACGGCACTCGATTCGTAGTCCTCTCCCCATCGTAGACGACACGAACGGCGCTCGTTTCTTTTCAATAATGGTGACACGCGTGTCGGTGTCAACCCGAATGGTGCTGGTACGCGCACCGCGTGTAAATGCGTGTTCTCGCCTCGGCACCTCTCACGCCCGAGGTAACGCATACTACACGCATACTACACTCCCCGCGCATCCGCAACACCCCACATTCCCCCAAATAAGGGTTCCACGGAGGCTGTGTAACGCCGATGGAACGCATAATGGCCGTCCGGGCAGCCAGTCGCCTCCGAATCTCTCTCGGTCATTATGTTACCGGTCTTGTTACGGTAAACCTGGGGTGTTAACGTCATCGGCTACGCAGCCCCTTGGTGTCATCGGCGAAATGACTCCCGAACGAGGGAGGCGTGTCCCCGTAAATCAGGCTTGGGGTCTCGCGTCTGTTTGACGTTCTCGAAAAAAATTGCGTTATCAATTGGTTTATTCTTTGTAGCTTGATACCACACTAACGTTGGCGAGTTCAGTACAGAAATATAAGAGTTCAGATAGGAATAAAGAATGTCACAGAAACCAACGTGGTGCGTCACACTATTAAATCAATTTATCACGTGGAATTATTTGGTTTTTAAATAGAAAGAGGATCTCATTCTATCAGAATCAATCTTAAATAAAAACGATGATAATAAATTTATTATAACTAATGAGATGAAAATTTTAACAAAATCTAACTGGTCTTTTAGGTTATAACGAGTTACAAATATCACATCCAGAATTCTTGAAATAATTTAAAAATGTAAGCTATATCACAATACGAAATTAGTAGAACATACGATTATTGTTCGAAATTATGACAATATTAATTTTATTATGCACTTTTTTTTATTATAATAGAGACAGATCTAATGCCATCACAATATGCACTAAGCATTGCTGCACTATGACTCTATTAGGTCTGTTTGTTTTCACTGCACTTCTGAACTAGTGCAATAAGTTAGAATGAAAGAAAATATATTTGTTTCAGGGCTCAGACACAATGAAAGGAATAAGGAACAAGGAATTAAACATAAGGAATTGGGATGTGGAAGAAGGAAGAAGGAAGATATCTTCCTTCTTCCTTCTTCCACATCCTAATTCTCTATGTTTAATTCCTTGTTCCTTATTCCTCTCATTGTGTCTGAGCCCTCATTCTAACTTATTGCACTAGTTCAGAAGTGCAGTGAAAACGAACAGACCTAGCGTTTTCCACTGGGAAAACTGGTGCACACTGAGTGCAATTTTATTGTTCCACTGTGAAAATCAGTTTACATATTTTCAATGTTTAATGTTCTACTGTGTTTAATTTGACAAATTTTTGCCAGTAGAACATTAAACACTGAAAATATGTAACTTGATTTTTACATTGGAACAATAAAATTGCACTCAGTGTGCACCAGTGTTGCACCAGTTTTCCCAGTGGAAAACGCTATATGACAGAGAAGCGATAGCAGCTATGGGAGCAATTGCTGCGTTCAGTAGAAAAAGCAGCTTTGCAACTGTTGTAAGATTCTTTAATATAACTTAAAGATTCTTTAATAGTTCTTACTGGATCCGAGTGTATAAACCAATCATATTAAAGAATTTTACAATAAACTTGTTTTTTCTGCTGAACGTGACCAATGTCTGACGCGTAGACTTCTAGATTACTAACACCTAGTGAATTCGTATAGCAAGATGTGATGCAATTTAGTAGCCATATTTACTGTGGGATAAAACGCCATCTACTGGATGGCATTGTGAAATGTGTGTGAAAATATATATGATATCCCACACAGCACACTTCGTCCGAGGAACGTCGCGATATCTATACGACGTCGTATAGATATCTCGATGTCCCTCGGACGAAGAGTGCTGTGTGTGAGATATGTGGGATTTAATGTAAAAAATAGTAAATTTTAATAAAAAAATATTTGAGTGAAAAATATCTATGATTTGTCGCATACTCGGATGCTCAAGTAAAAGTATAATAAAGGAGGAAATATTAAATTCTTTTTGTAAGTACATAACTTAATCTTTTCTTCGTATTTTAGAAATTTAAATTATAAACTTTTGTATAAAATAAATAGTTTATCACGTATATTTTTTACTTTGTGTTTTTAATTATACATCTTGTATATGATTTTTATCTTACACTAAATAGGATGGCACGGATTCAATATGAAGATCGCTGTTAGCGGTCTAGTGTAGTACAATATATACAGTATATCTTTTGGCGAAAGTGGCGTCAGATCACACCTTACTTCTTTTAATTTCCCTATCTTTATATTTCTCTGCACTGCTTTCCCACTACCTTGCAATTTATCACGTGACATATGGCCACGTGTGACCGAATCTACCATTCAGGTTATGGCTAATATTACATGTGTCGTACGACAAATTTTTCAAGCGTATTGATTGGCTACAAGATAGAGAATTTCTGGAGACTCGAGAATTCTCTATCCAGTAGCCAATCAACGTGTCTAAAAATTTTGTCGTACGATACATGTAATATTAGCCTATAGCTGTTTTTTTTAGCTGAACTTCTTGCACCGTTCATCTTTCCTCCTTTTCCCTTCAATGTAGAGAGAAGAAGAGAAAAGATGAACGATGCAAGAAATTCAGTTGAAAAGAACAGACCTTATATATGTTTCACTTTCCACTCTAGAATTAATTGCGCGCGCAACACATAGTCATTCTGTGACATTTGAAGAACGTTCTAGTTTTCTAGAACACTAAAGAACGTTTTAATCTAAAGGAAAAAAAGAGAGAAGACTGGATTTATCATACATTTTTCGATTTGCTGCAGGCTGTGTTGAAATTTATTATTTGCATCGTAGTATGATAGTATGTATTTAACTCTTCATTACTCGCACGAGGTGTAAAATACACCCCAGGCTTAGAAATTCACCGAAAACTTTTTTATCGATCACATGCGTTCATCTATCGTTGCTTGATCGTTCTGTCATTTTCATCCATTTCCATCAGTGTAGGTGTAGATTGATCTCGGTTTAACTTACCTTTTTCTAGTTCTAGAATTTGGTAAGTTTAATTTCATATGTATATATATTTTTTACATAACAATTCTATATAATTTAATATTTTTAATTTAAAATATCAAAAATATATATACATTAATTTTAAATATCTAGTTAATATCTAACTAAACTTAGCTCATAATCTAGAATATACAGAGTATCTGATAATTGTCGTGACGACGCTCGTGTGCAGATAATGCGGGTTAAACTGAGTGAGTAGAAAAGTCCTGAATTTTTTGCGATTTTTGCAATAATTAATGAAAAATTAATTAATAAAGATCTACAAATGAGCGTGCATCCGCACGATCCAATTCCTATAAGATACATCAGGAAAGTATCTAATCAAGAATCTATTTGAAAACTCCATAATTATAAGAGAATTGCGTCTTTTGTAACAATTATCAGTAATCAAAGAGATGATAAATATAAATAAATAGTAATTTCGATTTTTATATTAACTAATGATCTCGTATATTTTGTCATAAGAAGATAATATTAATAAAATCAAAGCGCTTTAATCAATATTTAAATGCTAAAGAATCCAATGACTGAAGTAAATGACTCAAATACCAGCGAAGTAGATGAAATCATACAATAAAGCTAAAACTGAGATACACTATAAAATATACCCGACGCGAGTAAGATATAATTAAAAAACCAGCAAGTAACTTAGGGTTAATGTGTTTTTGGCGTTCTTGCGGAATTTGTGGAATGTTTGTGTAGGCTATCGCATATCCACTGTGTTTACGGATTAAATCAGGATTTTGTTATTTTGTTGCATACACAGACGGAAGTCGAGGACACGAGCGGCGATGGTGCGTGCGACGGCAGCGTCGGCGGTCCCAATCTCGCCTGTCCCGAGGGCACCAGCGGGCTGGTCGTCGGCCCGGAAACGTCGCCGAGCGTAATGGAGTGCGGTGGATGCGGCGAGCGGGTACGCGAGCGGACCGTCCTCTGCGTGGGCGGACGTACGTGGCACTCCAGGTGCCTGAGGTGTTGCGCCTGTGCCAGGCCGTTGCACGATCAGCACTCGTGCTTCCTGAGAGGCATGCGGCTCTACTGCAGGCACGACTACGCCCTGTAAGTCCGACCATCGATTGGCACTTTCACCTGAAATAATACTCGCGTTACTTCTTTTGCTTGCGCGATTTGATTGGACAATTAAATCGGCTCAACGAGTTATACGTGTCAACAGAAAGAGAACGAGGCGTATGGAGAGAGAGAGAGAGGTGGAGAGAAAAAGAAAGAAAGAGAAAGAGAAAATAGCCGCTTCTTTTTGTTCGCGTCGCTGAATGAATAAGTGGAATATTTTTGTTGCTGCGCGATGCGCATCGATAGCGATGTAAGACGTACGGTCGTGGGAGATCAAAGTCGACGGAACCCGCGGTGACTCGTCGATTGTACGGAAGGCTTCGGGCGCAGCCTGCCCAATGTGTTTATCCAACTGTCAATCAGTTACTTCAGTCACCTGGGTCTCTTGCACCAACCGAGCCCGACATGAGACGTCGTGATACCCGATCGCTGCGCGCCGCATCTGGCGATGGCGAATGTCTGACGTTTGATTTCATATTAAATTCGTACACGCGTTATCGCGGGACTTGGACGAGGGTATCCCTGCGAGTTGCAAGCGGGGGTGAGGAGGAGGACAAATCGCTCATCGGAAATAAATCAATTTCCGTTCTCGCTCGTGAAAATTGAATAAGGTATCCTCGTTAATTACACGTGAGCGGGTACTTTTCAACGCCGGCTAACGGCGAGCTCGGGTCCGACAGTATGCGGGAGGTCCGAAGGAATCTGCCGCGTAATTTTTTTGATTCGTGCTTTCTGCCTGGTAACGCTGCCATTCGATGACCCGGTCGTCGGCGGGATCCCGGCGCGACCCACGGACCCCGTAGACCCGTCGACAACCGCCGCCGACAACCGCCTCCCGAGAGAGAACCTAACCGGAACCGTCCCGTCTCCTCTCGCGCGATAATGGACGAAACGCCAAAAAAGAAAGGAAAGAAAAATAAAAGCAAGCAGCGAGTCTACAGAGTAAAGTATCGGACGTAAGATTTCACTTCGCCTCCGCGTCTGTCTCTCTCTTGTCTCGGCATTGACGTTTGTAGCCCCCTTTGTGCCTCTCTTCGAGAACCGGCGCGGCGTGTCGTAATCGCGGACGTTAGTAGCTCGAAATTCAAATCCTTCTCTAGCTTCCGACGTAGGCGTGACGGGGGGGATCACCTTTAGCGCCAGGACAAGGAATTAGCTGCTTCTCTCAAAGGACAATGGGATTAAGGCGCGCGTATCGGCAGATCAGAAACGTTTAATCTCGCCAGGCGTCGCGCGATAGAATCTAACATCGCGTCTCTTCCCTTTGTTCTCCATCTGCGTTCAAAGAAGTGTACAGGATTTCGAGGACATCGCGATGGAGGATACACGCGCGCTCATCTCTCGATGAGCGCGCAAGGTGAATGAAGCTATATTTCTTCGTTGCGCGCGGAAGTATACATCATCGCAATCAGAGAGATTTTTCGGCAACAACATCTACGGTGCGACGGGGGAGGGGGATGACCACCGGGATAGTCGCGTGGCGACTCCATAAGATATTCGGAGCGCGCCGATGTACGCCGCAGGCATTCGCAAACACAATCCGCATAAGCGCGCGGGCGCGGGGAGGAACTCGGACCAGGGGTATCGGATCGGATGCACTTTCCGTGTTCATGAATATGATAATGGGCTAATGGGCCGTCTGGTCGTTGTTTAATTATCGGCCGCGACACTCCCGGCGACACGGGCCGGGGCTGTACCACGACCACGGCCGTGCCACGGCGAAGCGAAGAAACGAGCACATCCTCTCGTCCGCATCGTCGCGCATCCTCACCTCGTCGCGTCCTACGGTAGGCGCGAACCCCCCCGGGTCCGGGCCATTCATCCGGTCGTGCTCGCTCGTGTATCCGTGGCCGTGGTACACGGCTACCGTTTACGGCGTCCGAGCTGGGCCCCATCGCACGAACGCGCGCATTTACCACGCCGGTATTATTAGAATTGATCCGGCGGATTTACATGCGTGCATGCGATACACTTTATGAGAGATCGCGGCGGAACCGGCTCCGATCTCGACGGTGTTACGACCGCAACCTGTATAATTCCGACTAATTAATGCGCGGGGGCTATTGTATAATTCTCCGATCGCTTTCTCGCGCGCGCACAACCGGGGTTAATTAAAACGCAAGAGCCCCTCGGATTAGCGGCTGGCCGCGGGTATTGACCGGAAGGCGCGAAGGCGTATCTCTCGAGGAGAACGGATACTCCGCGTAGTCGCGCGTTCTCTCGCTGGAGATCCTTCCCGGAGCTCGCGCGAGACGGGAGGGAGGACGAAGAGCGAGAGCTCCGAAGAAATAAACGGCCGCGAAACACGCGCCGATGGAGACCACTCGCTCCTCGACACGAATATCTCTTCTCTAAGTCTCTTTTCTTCCTCTTCTCTCGGGCTACCTTCGCGTCGGCCTTCGCTTCTTCCTCTCCTTCTTCGCCGTCCGCCGAGATATATTCGAGCGGTTATCATTACACCCCGTGTACTCGCTCGATCGAGTGTCGAGCGAGTCGGCTATATTGGCTGTCGTTATAACGTATATCGCGAAATAAATCCGAGACGCCACGATACATACTTATATACGCTTATACAAATGATATACGCCCGCGGCAGTTTACGCGGTTAACACGAGCGAGAGTTGCGCTTCTCGTGTTTTGCAGAACATTCGGCGCGAAATGCGCGAAATGCGGGCGCAGCGTGGGCGCCGGGGACTGGGTGAGGAGGGCCAGGGAGAGGGTTTATCATCTGGCCTGCTTCGCATGCGACGCTTGCTCGCGTCAGCTGTCGACCGGCGAGCAATTCGCCCTCTTGGACGCCCGATTGCTGTGCAAGGCGCACTACCTCGACGTCGTCGAGGGCAACAACACCTCCTCCGATGGTGAGAATGTCGCATGGACATGCCATTGCATACACCGAGAGGTGTTAACGTGAATTAAATATTTTACGAACGCATACGATATATGCAGGGGCGTGGCCAGGATTTTAAAAAATTAAAATCACAGAACAACTCATAACTTTTTTAATTAAATAAGATAACAATGTTCGTTTGGGACATTTTCTTTAGACCTTAAATCATTTACCATTTCATTTCTCTCTCGGCTTTCAACCTTTCATTTTCATATTTTCATATTTGGTTCCAAAATTTCGGGTGGGGAGGGGGGATTTATCTCCCTAATCCTCTCCCTGACTACGCCACTGGATATATGAGATTTTAAAAATATGCAGGATATAAAATCTTTACGTTACTGCGAGTAAAAGTCAATTTTTTCGTTAAAAATGTATTCTTTAGCATTAAATTTATTTTTTATATCGCTTCTTCAAGTAATTGCTGTAACAGTGTGAATTAAATTAACTTGATGGATAAAAGTGTACATGAAAAAAATGGTTTTGCTGAAATATTTAAAAATTTAGCCAGATACAAATCGCAAAATAATTATGTAGGACGCTCAAGTTGATTACTAGAATGTTAAAAATTTTTACAGCAGTATCATTATGCTTGAGCGTCCTACATAATTCTTTTGATGATCCAATAAAATTATTTTCAGATCTGTATCTGGCTAAATTTGTAGACACTTCAACAAAACTGTTCTTTCCGTGATCCTTCATTGTAGACGACGCACACCGATTGAGATGGATCGCGTATAACGGTGTAGAAGGTAGGTACGGCTAATTGGTACTTTCGCAGAAGGCGGTGACTCCGAGAGTGGCCATAAGGGCGGTAATAAGGCGAAGAGAGTCAGGACCACTTTTACCGAGGAGCAGCTCTCCGTTCTCCAGGCGAATTTTCAATTGGATAGCAATCCCGACGGCCAGGACCTCGAGAGGATAGCGCACGTAACCGGGCTTAGCAAGAGGGTAACGCAGGTGTGGTTCCAGAATTCGAGGGCGAGGCAGAAGAAGCATCTTCACACGGGCAAAATGAAGGGGCAGCATGGTAAGCGAGACATCGCGCCAAATGTCTCTCCATATTTCCACAAAGTGTCGTCGCGATTATATGCAATCGATAATAATAATCGTATTTATCACGAGGAACATCGAAGAAATGAATCTTTGCAGTGCATCAGTCGCCATCGAACTCTGGACTCACATCGCCCAACGATTTCGGTCGCCACATCAACCTGCATCTGACGTACTCGTTTCAACATCAGCAACAGCATCAGCAGCAACAACAACCGCAGCTTAGCCCAGCCACGTGCAAGAGCCCGACGAGTTCCATTTATCACAATCATGGTAAGAGGTCGTTCGCAACGTCCCGTAGTGTCGGGGAGCTTTGCGTGAAAAACCATCACTGCGATCGAAGACTCCAGATCGGGGAAACTCGACAATTAATTAGGGATTGGACAAGATCGGCTACACGTAATCGCGATTCTATTAACTCTGTTCTCAGGATCGGAGCAGTCGATGGACGAGCTATCGCAAGACTCGATGCTGCTGTCTATGCCGAACGAGGTTTAATGGCGATTTCGATTATATTGTAAATACACGGCGTTGCTTTTTAAAAAGCGTCAAAGGCAGAGAGAGAAAGAGAGAGAGAGACCGCGCCTCGAGGAAGCACCGTTCAATGCTCGGTAATTGTTTTATTTATCCTCAAGAAAGGTGGAAATTCATTCGCGCTATTACTCTTCGATGACGCACTTTCGAGTTACGCTTACAGCATATATCTTGCGCTCTCAAAGGATAAGTCACAACTGTCCGGAACCGATTTGATTCTTTTAAAATATATTATTAAGCACAAAAATCTAAAAGACATGTACTTTTTTACACGTGTCTATTTTGAGATTTAAGAGGTGAAACAGCCCCTCAAAGTTAAAATTAGATATACGTATTTTATAGCTGTATATTTAGATTTTCCGAAAATCTAATATTTTTCGAAATATCTTCAAGATCCGCGGTTGACCGACGATTTGGCCTATTCTCATTTATATTTGACAATTTCGTCGGTCCTAATCTTATTATTATTTAAAATACGTCGCGTCGCCTGAAACTTGACATTTATCCAACATATATATTTGTTATTGCGAAGAATATCACCACATGCCTCGATGGTCGAATTGGTTAGGACGTCCACACGGATTGATGGGAGATCCAGGTTCGAATCCTGGTTGAGGTGTTATTTTTCGCAATAATTTCTTTACAGTTTTTCGGGGAAGGGGGATCTTATAGATGCCTGTTAGCATCAAAATTATTAAATTGCTCTTCAATTTAACATGTGAATTAATTCCGGGTTCATGTAAGGATTGTGTTTCAAGACCGACGAATATGCGGCGCGCAGTTCGCATGAACAGGGTAATTCACAAAAATTATTATTACGCACCAAGACCAATATTTGCCTATTCTCATTTACATTTGACAATTTCGTCGGTCCTAATCTTATTATTATTTTAAATATATAATACATAAAAAACCATAAAAGTTTTATGTAAAACATTTTTTTACATATCTTATTATTTTGATATTGCTTAGAATCAAATATAAGCGTTAACTTTGAGGGGTTGTTTCATCCCTCAAACCTTAAAATATATAAAAAATACGTGTCTCTTCGATTTTTGTGTTTAACAATATATTTCAAGGATAATTAAATTGGTTCCGAACAGTTGTGATGTGTCCCTTGTCAATATTAAACTTACTGGAACCAAGCGAGTATTGTTCCGCGTTACACATGAAAAGGTATGTGCGTGCGCGTTTGCGTGTATGTGTATGTGCGTAGGCACATACGTGTGCATACGCGTTTGTGTGCGTGTGTATGTGTGTACATGCGTAACTTTGTGTCCTGCAATTTTGGATCGATCTGTCTGCCTACCTCTTTCTCGGTTGTGTGTAGTGATTTTGTACTCAATTACTCGTTCTTTCTCCCTCGTCTCTCTATTCTTTATCTCGTGCCGGTGCCTGATGCAACCAGGAGGGGACCGCTTTAACGAAGTCTTTAAAGCGAACGTAGGCGTAAAAGAGAGACGGATACGTATTCTGAACGTCATCGGAGACGTAATCCGCGATTGGCGTCGTCGACGAAATTTCGCACGCGTAGCAATGCTTGAAATGAAAGTATCTTTCGTAGTAATCTCGATAGTCGTAAAATCATTCAATATGGATGTCCTGTGATGTAAATATTGTAAACTAAACGTATAAATATATGCGATTGCACACGTTGAACAAAAGGATGGCCTTTGTTTTGTCTCTTGACCGTCACGACCATCTCCCTCCCTGATATCTTCCGCGCGATACTCCTAATTGCATTGTCTGTATAGAACGTCTGTAACCGGAGAAGCGGATAATTAAAGGATAATAACTGCGACGGTTAACAATAAAAGGCGTTTTATTAATAACAGTACGGTTTATAATATTGCAGCGACAAATATGCGATATCAAGTTCCCGTGTCTCCACGCTTCTCTTTCTCTCCTTCACAATATTTCTATATCTACCTATAGAAGACATATGTACAAAAGCTACAATTCGCTCTATATACAATTTCGTACTATAGGTTAAATATCTACGTCGAAGATTCGAAAGACGAACGCGACAATTTAGAGTTGCGTTTTTCTTTCTCCTTCTCGCATCGTCTAAAAGATTCTATTTATCATCGCAAGTAAATGCAAATTGTTACAAGTTCGGAATAAATAAGCTTAATCTAACTTTAAATATGAAAAACTTGTACCTTTCATACGTAAAAATTTTTCATATATAAACATATATGTATAAACATATATAATTATGTATCAAATATGTCCATACATAAAATTTTTCATATATAATTATATATAATCATATATTAATCTATATATATAGAAAAGTTATATATGATTATATATTAGCAATTTTATATATGGACATATTTGATACATAATTATATATGCTTATATATGTGTTTATATATATTTATATACGTTTATATATGTTTATACATGTTTATATATGTTTATATATGAAAAATTTTTTACATCGTGTTATTGTACTAACGATAAACGCGCGCTTATATTTTACATCTCCTCGGGTTATATGTACAAATTAATTCATCTTAAAAATTCCTTCATATATAATTGTTAATTCTTTGCACTCGTAATAATTTGAAATCAGCGTATCAAAATCAGTTCGTAATTTTTTAACTTGATTTTTTGGGCACATCAAAGAAGAAAAAAATGGACATAAGTTTTAGGTTTTGCAAGACTTTGTCACGATTTTTTGTATGTATCTCCTATAATTATATAATCTTACGGCAACTGAAAGCACGAGTGCAAAGGGTTAATATCAATGGCTTCGTGGAAACATTCACATTGGATTATCCTACTGGATGGCAGAATTGGGCCTGCAAATGGTTCGGTGTCGTCGGCGTGAGCGGAGTCAAAGGTGTGAGGGGCGTTAACGGGCTACCTGGACTCTCGCTACCGGCATTGCTGACCTGATAACCGCCGAGATAAGCTCCGACCACGTTAATCCCACTGGGATACAGGTCGACCGGATGATGGTGCATCGGCGGCGAATGATGCACTGCAAGCACACGAAAACAGGCGTTTTGAATCGCGAGAGGATACTCCCCGCGAGAGCGTCACAACGGGTGCTTACTCTGAGTCTTGATTTTGCCGCTGTGCTTCTTCTGCCTCGCCCTGGAATTCTGGAACCAAACCTGCGTGACCCTCTTGCTGAGACCGGTCACCTGGGCTATCCTCTCGAGGTCTTGCCCGTCGGGGTTGCTGTCCATCTGGAAGTTGGCCTGCAAGACCGCGAGTTGCTCCTCGGTGAAGGTCGTCCTCACGCGCTTCGTCTTGCTGCCCTTGCCACCGTGCTCGGAGTCGCAATCCTCCGACGAGGAGGTGTTATTACCCTCGACTGCGTCTAGATAATGGGCCTTGCAGAGCAGCCGGGAGTCTAGGAGGGCGAACTGCTCGCCCGTGGAAAGTTGACGGGAACAGGCGTCGCAGGCGAAGCAGGCCAAATGGTAGACCCTGTCCTTAGCCCTCCTCACCCAGTCCCCGGCGCCCACGCTGCGCCCGCATTTTGCGCATTTCGCGCCGAATGTTCTGCAAAAACGCGAACGTCAGGGATTTCTCCCGTGTGAAAGCTGCACGTAACAAGTCGCCGTTAACTTTCGAACGCGCGCGAGCGTTAAAAAAGTTAATCGACGCGCGTAATCAATGACAAAGGGAGTCGACTCGACCGATCGGCATACCGGCGTACCGCCCATTTATCACCCACTTACCGTCATTCATCATTCATCGATTCGCGCGTGAGTCTCTCTTTTTGGACGAGGCGTGCGGCCACGAATGGACACGGTTAATAAACGCGGTTCTCACGGCGCATATTGGATTCGGTCACTCGGACATAGACGAAAAACTATTTTTATCTCGCTGACGGCAGGTTCATCCGAGACCTCCGAGAGCGTGAGGACCCGGCGGCAGTCCTGTCCTCATTAACATATTACTCAGCCGCTCGATGTCCTTCCGACGAGGTATCGGAGCTTCCCCGGTTCAAGGATCGGTATCGCGATTCGAGGAGTAGATTACGTCGAGATTATTTCGATGTCTCAGTCGTGCGGCTTCCGATCCCTATACAAATGGCTCGGTCTCTTTGAATCCATGCCGATGAGAGGCGAGCAGAGGATCTAGCGCTAGAGAACTCGGGAAAAGAAACCGAAGAAAGCTACGAAGAAATAATTATTGGGGGTAGCGATCGAACAGTGCGAAGAAAACTAAAACGTGAAATTTAGCGGAGGTCATGCCACGCATACGGGAGCATACGCAAAAGAAGAAAAGAAGACGGAACGGGAAGAAGGGAGAACGAAGCGGAGGAAAAGAAAAAGGATCGATAAGAAATACAGACATATAGGAAAGAAGGAAAGAAAAAGGAAGAGAAGGAGAAAAACGAAAGGAGAAGCAAGAGGAAGAGCATAGGGACGAAGCAGAAGAAGAAGTAGAAGAATGCATCAACGACCGATCGACTACGGCGTTATTGTATGGAAAAATATGGTAAGCTCATGGAGGGATTAGTCTTCGCGTCTGCATAGTCATCGTCGCATGACGTGATGTTTTCGGGGGGATATTATTGGTTATGGTGATCGCGCAGAGGGCACGCCTAGAAGCTAGTTCGTACCGATCACGAACGCTCTACAATCCACCCTTTTTTGACCGTCTACCTTCTGCAACGTTGAAATAACGAGGAGTATCCCGATTATTTCGATGACCGAAATTAGCTTCTATCTATATAGTTCCTCTCGAGGAACCCTTCCTAATCCCGCAAGACGCGAGTTTCGTGAGGTTTCCCCGACATGGAGATCTTCCACCGTGGAAACATGGATCTGTTGCCATCCGACGAGTGTCGCTTCAGGTAAATAGTAGCGCCCGTCTATCCCTACGGTTTCGTACCGTACCCCAGAAGAGCGAGAAGACTTAACGCATCGAGGAGGGCAGAGGGCGACGAGGGGAATCCCGTGTATCCGGCGGCGGCGAGAGAACTGGTATTGGGTATCTATAAATCTTCAGGGCTGTACGCGCGCGTCGGCTACCAAACGGCCCCGCCCTAATTTATTCATTTGTTCTTCCACATAGGCGGGCCCTATAAGTCAACGGGGGATTAAGTTGGGCGCTCGCCGGAGCACGAGACGCCGCGAGAGCATGATCGAACCCCGCCGGCATGCGGATCGCGCGAGGCGAAGTACGAATCGACGGTCCAAGTTAATTGCATTGTCTCGGTAGCAACGTGGAACGAACAGCTCGTCATAATTTACGCGGCGATCCTTGTGTATTATCTCTGGTGAACGACATCGAAGATGAGAAGAACGCCAATCTGTAATGTTATCGCACTAATATATATCGTTATTCAGTCTCATGGACGTTTGGTCAACTCAAAGAACCGCGATTATTTCGCTTCGTTTCGAGTGTCCCGGCACCCGCGAGGTATGCGGGCCTTAAGTGCCGGCGAGGTGGAAAAGATAACGCCGTGATTATCGGCGACAGGTGGTCCCGACATGCGAGTCGCTTCTGTGTTGACCACACCGAATTGCGAAAACCGGAATCTCGCGGCGAGGGAAACCGCTAATAGAGCGATTTTTGCCGCGTGCAGCTACGAATCACTTCGACGTTCGAGCTCTTCTTTTTTTCGGCCGAAACGTACGAAAGCGACGAAAGCGGGGAAAGGATTGGGGGCCCTGGGCGTCGAGGGATATAGGGGCGCGCGGGCCCCGGGGTCGGGTGAATATTTATTAATTTCAAAGACCACTCTATCTCTCTCTCGCTCTCTCTCTCTTCGCTCCCTCGCTCGCCTGAAGAAAAGAAGCACCGCGCGGCTCGCACTCGGATGAAGGCGGGAAGAAGGAACGGTTCGAGGATCGCAGCTGGCTTCGGTGCCTTACGAGGCGAATTCCTCAGTCCTCCGGAACACTGACACTAGGCAGTCCCATCTCGAGTGACTCGGCACCCACATACACGTACGCGTATATTTGGTATACGGAATCACGAAGCGCGAAGTAACCCGCTTTCGGGACATTGATAAATTAATGATAGCCGGGCGATATTCCTTCCCCGCCAGCTATATCGTACCATCCTAGCGTGTTATTTTTCGTATCGTCAGACCTTTCGAGCCCTCTCTTTCCCCCCTCTTCTTCTTTCTCTCCCTCTCTATCTGTCGCCCGAACAGAACTCGAGGAATCCTTCGCGAGTATCGCGTAACGAAAGATACGTCTAAGGTATATAAACGGATTACGCGCGTCTTAGGGTAGGGCAAAAATGACGCGGGGAGGTACAGAGGCGTAAAAGCCGAAGCGAGAGGTTCGCGCGAAAGAGAGTCAGGACGGAGTATTTATTATTTTCCGCGTTCGCCGCGCGCGCGAGACAGTGAGACGTCGAGACGTCAACGTGACTCGCAGCTCGTGCTGTGCGTGAGCATGCGTGATACACGAATGCACGGTGACGTGAATAGCCGGCTATACGTGAGGTCCGCGCGGGAAGAGCGGCACGGGGAGAGGGGGGCGAGGGTGAGGGGGAGGGGGGGCAGAGGAAGAAGAAGACGAGGAGAGGCAGACTACATTGGAAGACAT
>NJRP01000152.1:357814-375747 GCA_003063835.1 Aphaenogaster floridana | reverse complement strand
TGGATACTAATACGGAGGGTTAAACTGCCAACTTCCGGTTTCACATACTGCCGTATTAAAAGTATACGAATGCTTGGTCTAGCTCTAGACAGGGTGTTCATTTGAAAAGTTTCCATCTCAATATCTTTTAAAGTAAGTGTTATATGAAAATTTTTCAAACAAAAGTTGCAGGATTTCGAGGGAGACATCTTATGATGTACACATGTTTTTTCTAGGTGGAGGTGTTTCCAAGATTTCAAGGTGACCTTTGTTTTTTTAAATGGAATCGCATGATTTTTTTTATATAACCCATACAGCACAGAAGTTGCAGCAACATTGCAGCAACATAACAACATTGTTGAAACATTGCTGCAATGCTACTGCAATGTTCTGTGCTGTATGGGAATATAATTCCCCCAGTTCTTAGAATTAGAAAGAGATAAAGAGTGAGTTAAACCGAGATTAAAGTTAATCTATATTGGTGGAAATGGACGTGAGTCTTGAAATCCCCAGGTTAATCTGGATACTAATACGGAGGGTTAAACTGCCAACTTCCGGTTTCACATTCTGCCATATTAAAAGTATACGAATGCTTGGTCTAGATATATATATCGTTGGATGCGCTACACGAAGACGGGAGAAATTAGAGAAACGAAAGGAACTGGGGGGCTTCGCGCGGGGTACCCCGCGGGGTACGATCACGAAGGCGTACGCCGATTCTGTCATTGTCGATTCGACCGGGTGGTCTGTTATTACAGTTGTAAGCGTCAGACTTAATCCGAGCGCGGAGCGCTCATCCCGTTGCGCCCGTGTAATCCCGTAAAGATGCAAATTCCCGCAAAGTCGTCGCCGACGAGCGGACGGGAAGAAGAGCGGACGACGTGTGCGCGCGGTTGGATTTAACCGCGGCGTATTCCGCTGCACGCGTAACGGGGAGAATCTGGGGGGATGACCGGGAGGGGTTTCAGGGGGAGAACCGAGAGGCGGAGTAGTCGGTAGTTACAAGCGCCGGGTTGTGCAGCAGTCGGGTCCGGGGGTGTAATGTGCTACCCACAGGCAAATATTCGCAGATGTGAGCCGAGAGCAACGAAAATTCGGCTTTGCAGAGCTCATGCCACGGCGTACCAGCTAACAGGATTTATTTGTATCTACGTGTACGTACCGCGTTCCGCATTTCAAAGCCCTCCCCCTCTTTCTCTCTCTCTTTCTCCCGCTGTCGGGGTGGATTATATGTGGTGTATTAGTGTAGCGGGTACACACTGTACATTCGCACGCAACGTACATGGACATAGATGAAATAGAGAGAGAGAGGGGAGGGAGAGAGGGGGGGGAGAGAGAGACAGTGAGAGAACTGAGCTAACTAACGGGCTAGCAGTTCATTAGAGATCGCTAAACTCTAGGGCGGCCCCCCCCCCCTCCCCGTAACGGGGGGATGAGGATTTCGTTATTGCGCGATATATGCGTTTTGTTCGGACGTGAGAGACGGTCTCTCGCCGAATTTTCCGCTAAGAGCGGATACATGCCGAATTCTGACGCGCGCACACGTACACATATATGCACCCTCGCAAATACGTGCGCGTGGAACCATCTAAGGGGAGGCAGTATCGATTCCAGTTGAATCGAGAGGACGTGTGTTACCTCGTACCGATATCGGTGTCGCACAGCCGGAAACGTCGCGAGCGGAAACAAGGCCCCGCATTCACGTGAGGGAGGACGAGAGCGGGAGGGAGGGTTGAATGGCGGCGAAGACCAAAGGATCCTCCCTGAGGATCGATCGCGCGGCGAACGCGGCGGCGACGGTTGTCGGTGTAGACGTCTATCGATCGAATGCCGATAATCTACGGATCGGCTCTCGGCCGGATGGCAGCGAGTTATTATGTAATGGGACAACGTATGCGGCAATATAAAATCGGCTTCGTAACGTCGTGACGCGTCTCGCCGCGTCTCGCCGCGCGGCATGAGAGAGGTAAAGCCCGTGTACAATGCACGAAACGACAGATAGACGCGCACGCTGAGTGTATCCACCGGCACAAATAAATGATTGAGATCCTTGATACGTTGGACCACCAACGAATAGGAGATAGCACCGCCGTGGCACGGCACGGTAAATTAACTGTAAACAGTGCCCGATGTGTCGCGCCCACAATAGCAACTTGACGTCGCGTCGCGCGGCTAAAACGGTTTGATGAAGACAGCGCGGCTGAAACGTCGGAGCTTGAAAGAAAGCTGCGCGTCGTCGGGAGGCCGCGAAAATTTTTCGGACGCTGAAAGGAGGACCGAGACTCGAGGGCCCTTCACGTTTCAGCGAGAGCGAGACACGGACGGATTGGCGGGCATTCGATCGGTATTTCCTCTCGCGATTCCCAAGTCCGTATTAGGTCGCGCACGAATCTATCATATCCCGAAAGGCGTGCCGAAGCCCTCCTCTGAGAGGTCAGGATCCATCAATCCAAGCTGTATGCAGGCGCACCGGGACCACCGCTGGGAACGCCGGCGAACAATCTGCCGAGTCATCCTCGGCCGATCTTGGCACATTCGTCAACCCCGTGGCTTCGTGTGTCACCTCCACCAGCTGACGTGGGAGAAGTCCGGTAACCCGTGAGTGAATTCGACACAAATTCACCCCCGCGTCCCAATGGCGTAGCTAGAATTCACAATCGAACAAATCGTTCTCATATTTCCGGCGCTTCTAAGAAATCGGTAAAGTAACAGGGCGGCAATATATCTTCAGAGCGGATTGTTTAGACATGAGCATTTGCCCCCTCGCAGGGGGAGGCAAGAGGGGACATTTGCCCCTCTTGGAATCAGCAAAAAATTAAGCATTTGCTCTCCCTTTGAATAAAGGAAGGACAAAGTTGTGCTAACCTTGCCGATCTCTGCTCTAATCCATAGATGTATAATTTTCAACACAAAAGGTGTATAAATTTCAAATTATAAGTATTCTAATTCTGGAAGACAGCACAGAATATCCTATGGACATCCGTTTTGTGTCCATTTCTTGTCGGGATGTCCATGGACCTTATAAAGACATCCATAGGATATACATTTGTGGACACTATAGGAATATCCCAAAATGGATAAGTTTGTATGTCCATATAATATCCACTACATCCACGAGCAGTACGCAGCACCACCACCAGATAGACGCGGAGTTCTCTCGTATTTCTCGTAAGTAAAATACCATACAAGATGGAATAAAAGACGCAGCATTATAAAAGTCTTTACCCATGTTTTAATGAAATGGTTTTTCGAAGACGAGTCCCTAAAATTGGGCTCCAAGGTGTGAAAGTAAATGAGATGTATTTTGACAATACAATTTCGTTCAGTTCTACAGTTAATGCAGATACTTGATATTCTTGGTGGTTATATATAACAAAATGTATTGATATACAGAGTAGCGCTCAAAAGTCTTTTGACAAATAGTATTCTGTGAATTACTTTATTAATACCAATACTATACATATATATTAAACTTTATAATATAATCTTTGCATATAATAACACATATGTTTATAACAAAAATATTAATAAATATTACATAAACAATATAATAGCCCTGTTTACAAAGTAATGCATAAAAACTAATTGTCAAAAAACTTTTGAGCGCTACTGTAGCTTTTATCACGTCCACCAATTTCATAAACGGATATACCATGGATGTCTATAGAATGTTCGAAGAACGTAAAACGGATGGCCTACACTGAAAGAAAGGCTTGGTTAAAACAATCCAGGCTTGGTTAATCCCAAGGAGAACAGAAAAGTCAAAATAATGTCAATTTGACATCATATTGACCAAATTATGTCATTTTTTGGTCATGATTTAAATTTCGATCTCAGATGACTTAAAAATGACTTTATATTGACTCCTTTTTTATTATGTCTTTTTGATTTTTAGATCGAGATTTAAATCATGACCAAAAAATGACATAAATTTAGTCAATATGATGTCAAATTGACATTATTTTGACTTTTCTGTTCTCCTTGGGATGTTACCAAGCACCTTGGTGAAATACAAGTTTCAACTAAACGTATAATAAGTATTACATAATTTAGTTGGCTCAACTAAACAAAATTTACTCTTTTATAATTATTACAAATGTTTATAATTATTACAAAATGTTTTGTTATTATTATGAACGGTAATAATAATCAAATACTTCAAAAGAAAGTATACTAAATGCATCTCACAAGTTTACTAAGAATTTTTTTTTCAGTGTACGGATATCCTCAATATCCTTAAAGGACGCCCTTTAAAAAATCCTGCGGACGCCCTTGTGTGTTTAAACGTCTCTCTATTATTTCTTTCTGTATATTATTTCTTCCCGTATACCGCTCATAAACGGAACACAGTGTAATCACCGAGAATCGCTTCTATCCCAGTCTGGATTTCACTTCAATAAGAAAAACGAGGATCCATCCTCGGGCGGTACGCGAACTCTGATGAATCCCCGACTACCAGAAGACGGCAGCCGTCTCCTCGGCGCGTATATCCTTTATTTATTTAACGATCGCATCAACGATCATAAAATTCGCGATCTCTGATTAGCTGAGAGGCGGCGACGAGAGGGATGACCAAGGTAAATTTCGAGCTTCGACCCTAATGACGGGGGGCGTGTTTACGGTAGGTATCTACTGCGTCGCCTAGTTTTTGTACGATTTTATAGAGCCCGCGGCTTCTGGATCCCCTTACTCTTCGTTAAACCCTGATTGCCGTCAGATCGCTATTACGGCCGCACTACTTGTCATCCGCGCTCATTAAAGATGAGCACGCATACGCTCCCGATACTGGAGAACATTCGCGGTATCCATGCTTTATCTTGAATTCTACCCAATATCGATACTCATTGTCAGCGAAACGAGTATTTAAAAAAATATCTTTCGTTTTCAAAACGCGACGATGATTTGCGAGCTCGATCGGGGGCCCGACCGCCGTCGCCAAGCCTCGGACAAACCCCCGCGCGAACTGAGATTATAAATCAGGTAATCAACCGCTATAAAAGTCCACCCACACGAGCACGGGTGCTCTTTCTCCTCGCGCGACTTTTATGCGCGGTATTCGGATCGCGCCTATCCTCAAAATCTCGAGATACGGCAGCGATTCGCCACGCCGGGGGTCCGGGCCGCGACGACTGGATGTCCAGTCCCCCAACAAAGCGTGTCGGTGGTCGTTGGTGATAAAGAGGAACGCCGGTTGAACCGCGGCCCTCGTAATTTTCTATGCTGTTTACACGCAAGGATCATTTTGCACTATTTTTAATTTCGCGATATAAATGAAAAACGTTTTTCTTTTATAGTTTCCCCGATCATGTACGAAACATTTTTTTTCAGTTCGTGATAATAATTCCAGTGTGTCTAATAATTCCAGTGTTACGCAGACCGCGATGGAGATACTCGCGTAGCTTCGCGGCGCGAATAACCGAGGTATATCCTGATTAATATTCCCGCCGTCGTCCGGGTCAATCATTCTACTCCGCAGAGAGTGAGACGAGATGAAATAAAATCCGGAAATTCGGTTTACTTTGCTAGGGAACGTGGCGGCTTTATTAATCCAATAATGATCGTCGCTTTCTCTATCTCACTTCTTCTCTCTCTCTCTCTCTCTCTCTGGCTCTCTCGCGAATAGAATGAAGAATGCATATTTCTAGAAGACTCAAGTTACATCGTCGACCGTTTGCAAAGTAATCCAATTGTAGAGATAGGATGGAATACAGAAACATGTAAGCTTGACGGAGAACTGATAACGTTTCCCTTTATTTTATAAACGTAGTTCGAACGGCGAGTTTTATTACAAAAATAAGATTACAAAATGTAATTTTTCTTCTTAACGTATCATGTAATTATTATGGCGCGTATAAATGGTACTAATTTATTGCGATGCGATTATTGCAAAATTCATGTTGTATTGGACAATCGGGAAAGCTTAAATCAGATTTCCCCCTTCGGCTTAATTCTCATTTTATCATTATCTCTGCCGCTTATGAGATGATTATCGTATCTCTTATATAAATTTACACTTTGACATCGTCGGCAAATATTACATTCCAATATAACATTATGTATGTACACAAATACACTTTAAATATATCAAAAAATTTAACATGTGGCAAAATGCTGTATATAGATCTCAGTATTCGCTACAAGAGTTTTGTATCATATATACAGTTGTTAAACATTTGATATAAGATCGGCTATCAGCTCGAACATCTACATGATATTGTATTATAATTAATATTTTATTGCATTCCTCTCCTCAGGAATGACGATATAAAATTATGCTTTACGATATGTGGCTGTAACAACTCGGAAGGAGGAGAGGAAGAAAATCATGATATTCGACATACCGAGAAATCATTGCATCTTGTCCATGTCCTTAATTATTCATTAAGAAAATTATAAAGTCTTGCCTGCCAGGGCAGCGGCTTTAGAGAGCACAATTTGAATGTCCATCGATGGAAAATTCTGGACATAGAACATATTATTTTTAATATGCATCTTACTATTCTAATAATAATAATAAATATAAATGCACATACATATGTAATAAAATATATTTTTATTTCTCACCTGCAAGAGTTTAACATTTGTAGCAAAGTCGCCGGCCAGTAACTGGTCCCTCAGTAATCTAAAATTATGTACACATGTGCTAAAAGAACAACGAAGATTGCTAAAGGCACGATAAAATTTGTTTACTCACAGGATCATGGCACAACAGATATGTATGAGGAAATTGAATCTGTTCTCATCAGCAAATAAGGAATCCCATATCCTCATAACATCCGGCAGAGGAAACTCTTGCGAAAGGAGGAGTGTCAACCATCTTATTCCAAGCACGGGAATAATAATGACAATGAGGATTACGAATAACAATAATAACGACGATATTCATCGATATACAGTGTTCCGCGAGGAAACCGACTAACTTCTAGAATGTATTCTAGAGTTCATTCTAAGCAAAAACGTTCATATACACTATAGGTCAATTCGGTTCAGTTATCGAAATATATAGACAATTTTATTAATATTGTAACAGATAAAAAATACCAGACATTTATAATTTTTATGTGAATATTATTCTCTTAATCATATTATTAATTGTTCAAAATGTCTACCTTACATTCTAGAAGTTTGTCAATTTCCACGCAGAGAACACCCTGTATTATACCTAAAGCTATAATATTGCGGACATAGCTCCTGCTGATGTAGACGCATCCAAACCTCGGGATCATTGGCTCTAACTTGATTGGTCAATTTACTCATCATCGAATTAATTCCAAATTCAGCCTCATCCAACGTCTTTATGAAGAAATCACGTATTTCGGCCATCAGATTGGTAAAACAGAAAAAAGTGTCTGCCTCGGCGTGTTCTACGAAAAGAAAGATACATATTGCTATTAGTAGATATCATTTATGCATATCGATTGCTCTCATATCATAATACACACTTCTCCATGTGGGATCCGGATCGCAAGCAAATGCGTGATATATAGGTCCGACTATTTCATTCATTCCTTGCACGTAACCTTGGCCAGGATTCAATTTGGCATATAAAAAGAGTATTCTTTCTAAAACTTCCCAGTGTGCTTCACCACCTTCGGCTAATGGCGCATAATCTTCTGTAGCCTTTCTGACAGAAACCGCTATCTAACAGATAAAATGTAATAATGTAGCGTGATAAGCCGTATCTGCAGAATTTTATGGAACTACCTTACTGATACATCTGTTTACAATGCGCAAAATATGAAAATTAAAAAGAATTTTTTGACAACGTTATCTTCACTAAAACATATTACTCTACTTGCATTGTTTATAATACCTGCTGCTTTCCACGGCAATGTATAAGGACAAATATAAGTAAAATCTATTAATAAATTTAACAAAAAAGTTAGTGATGGAAGCTTTAATCGTTTGTTGTTTTTTACCTTGGTCACTCCTAAGCCCTTCCTTTCAACGTTTGCGCTTTTCAACACTGTGTGCTGAACTCTGTGGTGTAAACGCTGCTGGCCGTTAGCGTTCACTATTTTTTGACATGGATAATCAGTGCCTTGTTGAAAAAATGATATGTCTGGACATAGTCGCCTGTACAAGTAACATTTATTTTCTTGATTTTCAATTTTAAACAATGCCTCAGAGAAAAAGCTTTATGTAATTTAAATACTTACCTAACATCTTTATCAATCTGAAGTAGAACTTCATTATCTTTAAAGTACGTTTGCCACTTGCTGTCTGGATTTAAATTGAGAGGATGATCATGTAATGTTACGTCGACTCTCTCCTTATCATCAGCATTCGATTCTCCAGGCATAACAATGAGATCCTCTACGAAGTCGCCAAATACAAAAACATCATATATAAGTTTGAAGCATCTAAATTATTTTCACTGAACAAACGGCACAAAGTATCCTCTCACCGATGAAGGTATCATACAATTCCCTTTTGCGCTTTAGAGTCTCTAACCAACTGGACTTTATCGGTGGCAGATAGTTCAGCAGCAGCTTCCAACACAGGGGCCTCAGGCCGCCGGGCTCGTCAGGTATGCCTGGGATAACAAAAGGTGCAATCAGAAAGGACCACCAAGAGCTCGTAAACACGATATCAGAATCGTGTTTACGATGGGTGGACGAAGCAGGGAGTTCGGGCGTATGTGACAGGTGTACCGTGGAAACATATTTTGCTGAGGTTGGCCGTATCTATCTCGTCCGCGTCGAGAACGTCGTCGAACTCGCTCAATCTGTAAACAGGCCGCAGATAAACGCAATGTTCGAACGTCGAATCGGGTACCTCGCGCGCGGGCACCTCGCTTACCTCTTTCGCAGGATGCTCATTTTCCTCGCGCGTGGCACATGTGACACCAAGCGGCTGGGGATCCAGCGGCGTGGGAGCTACGCGGATCTAACCGCGGCCCCTTATCAGCATTCGGTGGGCGTGCGTTGCAGCGACGGCAGCGGTGGTGCGGGCGGGCGGGCGCGTTGCGTAAAGACGCGATGCGGCGATATCCCTATTTCTCATTATTGACAGCGGCCGGTCGGCTCGACGCGCGCGATGACCGCCATCGCTTTCGAATCGCTCCGCCAGACCCACGACCAGCTGTAGCCGGCGGCTATGGCCGTTGACTCCGACATGGCGAGTATCGATCAGAGCCGTACCAAAAGTTTTCGAGGCCCTGATGCAAAAGTAAGAATGTGGAGCCCTTTACTTGTTCATGAATTTAGTATTGAAGAAGCTTTATTAAAAAATGTAATAAAACAGTATAATTAAAATTTTATTTATTTATAATTAAATAGATTTTTTTAAAAAGAAAAGTGGAATGCAACAAAACTGTATAAAACATAAACAGAATTCCATAAAATATAAATAGAACCAATAGTAAAATTTATAATTTTAAATAGAACTACACTAGAATTTTATAATTCTATAATAAATTAAAAACTTATTTCGATCCAACTTTCAGTAAAAAAAATATTGCATTTTCGAGATATATGTATAATATTCATTAAAACAATGAAGATTTAATTTAATTTAAATTATTACTTTAAATTATAAATATAATTTGTATACAAAATTAAATTGGATAGAAATTAATTTTAATAGGAACAATAAAAAACGTTAATGTTAATGTAAAATGTTAAAAAATTATATCTTAACCGAAATTTCAGGGCTCATTATAGTACTGGATGCATCAGGGCCCCTATCGCATCCCTCTTTTGCACGGCCTTGGGTATGAAAGGTCTGTTCTTTTTAGCTGCACTTTTTGATATTCATCTTTTCTCTTTTTCTTTTTACGTTGGGGAGAAAAAGATGAGAAGCTATAAGTTCAGCTAAAAAGAACAGACATGATACCTCTTCCGTGGCCTCTCGATATCTCAGCATCGATACTCGCCGTAGTCGAGCGAAAGTATCGATACTCTCGCATCGAGACTCGAGAGGCAGATAGAGGAAAGAATGCGCAAGCTTTCTCGTCGACGGGGAACGCCGAGTTATACCGAGAGGGCGGAAAGTGGATCGCGAGGCCAAACGAAATTTTAGAAGGAATTCGATGTTCACTGTCTGATATCGGCTGATACTAACTGATACTAACTGATATGGATGTTGATAGCGGACTCTCGAATTGCCAAAATACACACATCTATCTCGCACGTGTGACGTGCCCGTTGTGTGATGTTTACATAGGGGTGTGATGAGTGTACGGTATTTTAAGACATCGGGTGAGTTGCGTGTGCGCACCGCTTGAAATATATATCGTTACCTTGACTCGTTATTACATCGCCAATTTGTTATTGCGACGTTTTATCGTAAATCGGGATCGTAACGTTTTATCATAACGTATATAATAATATTTAATACAATCGTGGAGTTTCTTAACCTGTGACCTGTTGTCACTCGTACTTGGACTTCTTTTGAATCTCGAATCACACAGTTATATGTATCCACATTTTTTTAGCTACTTTGCAGCTGCCAAAATGCCATTCAAATTCCACTTGAAAAAGAGCAGGCAGTACAACGTTGTGTCCAAGAATCAGTATGTGATCTGTGTCGAACTGTTGGACGCCACTTCTATAGAATGCACCCTCAGCATCGACAGCGTTGGCCAGGAGTGCCTGGACAACGTAATGCAACGTTTGGGATTGGGACAGCCTGAGTTTTTTAGCTTACGCTATGTTTGCCGCAGTACGTCGTCGCTTCGATGGATAGACATGGACAAACCTCTGAAGAGACAGCTTGAAAAAGATGCTAAAAGCTTTACGCTTTACTTAAGAATTATGTATTACATCGTGGACGTGCAACTCGTTCAAGATGAAATGACAAGGTTGTCTTTATTATACACTTAAGTAATATAAGCCTCATAGAAAATGTAAATATAATTTTGCTATGTTCCTCCTTCCACAGATATCATTATTACCTTCAACTGAAGAATGATGTATTAGAAAACAAAATACATTGTAATTACAGACAGGCTTGTGTGTTAGCAAGCTATTCTATGCAAGCCGAATTCGGAAATTATAGCCCTGAGAGACACACAATCGAATATCTCCAACAATGCACTTTCTTCCCAAATGTAATGCGAATTTTCACAGCTAAACTATTTTAGTTATGAATGCCACGTAAATCTATAGTCAATATTTCTATATTTAGGATATAAGCAAAACGGATCCAGGCGGGCAAGATTCTCTCTTACACACGGCAATATGCCAATACAAGGGTCTTATCAATATGACACAAGCTACTGCAGAAGAATTATATATCTCGATTGTCATGCAGCTGGAGGGATATGGTACTGAAACGTTTACTGCCAAGGTACAAATAGCGCGGTAAATTGATTGATTTTTGTTGCTTCAAATGTTGCAACTATGGAATATAAATTTCAGGATAACAGTAACAACAAAGTTATACTTGGGATTTCTATCAATGGAATCATGGTGGCCTATCCTAATACACAAACAACGCAATTTTACAGGTGATTTTACCTTTTACGTTATATATGTAACTTTAGATGTATACTAAAAATTATGCTGCAATATATTAAAATTAATAAATTTATACTTTACAGATGGAAAGACATCAGTAATGTCATAAATCAGAAGAAAACGTTTAGAATAGAGTATAAATTGGAAGAAGCGAAGCAATTTGTATTTACCGAATCACGCGATGCGAAATATATATGGAGATTATGTATAGCCCAACATTTATTTTATATACAGTATCAAGAACGCCGTCCTCAAGAAAGATCTAGTGGCTGCTGTGTGCGTAAATTAACACTTATTTAATTATATATTGAAACATGTGCACATGGGATTTTATGTAATTACAGACGTTGTATATCATTTCAGGATAATGATACAAACGATTCTAGTGAGCAAGCAGTGTCCGTGAATTCGGATAACAGAACCTCGGATACGCATACGCGGTGGACAAGTTACAACGATCTATCGATACCGTCACCGTGTCCTGTTGTATCTGTTTCGTCTACCGATATAAATAGTTTGCGCGCGTTACTACCATCATATAGACCGGCGCCCGATTACGAAACAGCGGTCCAAATGAAATATAACAACGGTGGAAACGCTGCTCAGCCTTATTATGCGAATCAATCCGCAATAGTTGGTTCAGATATTTCGTGCCTGCTAGGTGTAAATCGTAATAGGTATTAAATTTAATAATATACGAAATTATATATATATATATATATATATATATCTGATATCAAAAGTTCTACTGATAACAAACTTAGTTCTGGGCCGCACGCGCGCTACACTGAAGGAATCAGCGTGTGTTCCCTGGCCGAAAGGCCCGGGTAACCCGCTGAACCTCCTTCGTGCTAGGGATTGGGGCTTGCAATTGTTCCCCATGAACGAGGAATTCCCAGTAAGCGCGAGTCATAAGCTCGCGTTGATTACGTCCCTGCCCTTTGTACACACCGCCCGTCGCTACTACCGATTGAATGATTTAGTGAGGTCTTCGGACTGGTGCGCGGCAATGCGTCGGCATGCGTCGATACTGATATTTGTGATATAAAAAATTTGGACTACATGCAAAAAGAGATTATATGTATATATTATATATAATTCATAAATATTGCCATATAAAATATTTATAAATTATATGTAAATATATTTTTTATATACATATGCTTATAATTTATATTTAAAAAATATATAATATATATTAAAAATATATATTATATAATTTTATTTCGAATAATCCTTTAAAATATTTAATATTATATTTTATTTATAAATATATATACTTATATATAAATATATATTTATAAATATATTTTATTAAAATTATTAACAATATAATATGCGTGTAAGCACAAATTTACAAACTGCGCTTTTATCAACGAAATTATATTCTTTCTGACAATGAGTAAAAAGAATGTATATAAGAAAATACCCAGATAACAATGTCAATCAAAATTATAATTGCGAGGATATATATATACACACACGTTCTTATATATACGTATCTACTTTTATAGCTCTCTAGTGTATGTACATTATTTACACAATTATTGTTAACCAACTCTTGTGAATTGGAGGAAAAGATTCCTATTGTGAAATAAAACAATTTGAAACGTACTAAAAAAAATGTACGTATTGCAAACGTCAAAATATTAAAAATATTGACAAGTTATATATTTTCATGAAACATTCTTACTTAAATTTTCTAAAGATTCAGCAGCTGTGATCGCATGCATCAAAGCTGCTGGTTCAGGTTTATCTGCAGTGGCATATACATTGTAACCAGAATTAATTAATGCATCTCTTGTTATAGGTCCTATTGCTATTGCTTTTATTTCTTTGACACTATAGAAATTTCTCTTAAATTGCGCTGTAATATACTCCACTGTAGATGGACTGAAAAAAACAAACATGCTAGGAAATTTCTCGAGCACTTTCGGCAACTCCTGTCCAAGCGTTTTGCTTTCTAACGTCCTGTAAACCACAATCTTTTCTATTGAAATTCCACTATCTTTGACACAAGATATAGCTTCGCGTGCAATTTCACTGCATGGATATAATAATGGTTTTGAATTTTTCTTTATATCAAGAACAATTTTCTCAGCCAGTTGCTTTGAATTACCAGACTGACTGCCTATACAATGTTGCAAGTTAAGTTGACTTCTTGCGAGAGAATCTGTTGCGGGTCCTATACAGTACGCTGGCATCTGTTCCCAATGGTGCAGGATACTCATATTTTCTTTTGCTGCCAGTGCAATAGCTTCAACCGTACGAGGACTAGTTAATATTAGACCTACAATTAATAAACAGGTAACATATAAACTTAATTATATATATATTAGAAGTAATATTAATTATATTAGAGAGGAATATATTACCACTATATTTGTCAGCTACTGACAAACACGCTCGCAGTTCCGAGATATTCATAAACTCGAATCGCAAAGTTTGCAAACATTCGCAAGTATAACCAGCTGATTCTAATGTTTCTACATACGTCTCCTGCTTGTCACTCTTTTCGGATAATCCTTTGCATAATACCACTATCGTGCCACTTCCAGCCATTATATATGGACAAAAGCGTCTTGTAATTTGTCAAATTGAAATTCTGGCACAACAGAGAAGAAAATGAATCAATAGGTCTGTTCGTTTTAGCTAAACTTCCTGCACAGTTCATCTTTTCTCTTTTTCTCTCCAACGTAAAAAGAAAAAGAGAAAAGATGAATCGTGCAGGAAGTTCAGCTAAAACGAACAGACCTAATATAATTATTATAGTAACAATAGCAAGTTACATCACCGACGAGGTATTATTAAAGACAGCCAGCCTCAAGTAAATTTCCATGACTAGCAACTGATAAAAAAATATGAAATTGTCTAAAAAATATCTTAATTTGAAAGATATCTTATCAGGAAAACATTTGTATGTATATACATACTATTAGAAAAACATTTGTATGACATCTTTAAAAGTGCCTTGAACCAAACTTAAATTAATTTAATCAGTAATTAACTAATCAAATAATACTGTTTTATTAATAGAGATAGAATTATTAGTTTTCTGTTGTTTAATAAGAGAAAAGATATTAAGGACGACGAATTATAACAGTTAGAAATTTTGCTTTAAGTAATTCTGCCGGTTGAATTAATCGCCGATTAAATTAATTGGAGTTTAATCGAAGTCACCTTAAAATAGTTTGTCATAATTTTTTAATGACATCTTTGAAATATTATTTTAAGAAAAACTACAAATAAAAAATTAAGATTGTGATTACATTATCATTATAATAAAAAATTGTTCAATCCCACTAAAACCGCGATATGCATTTGTTTTTGACAAGTCACTGTTGATGTCACAATGGGTGCATCCAGATTCCAGATGCACAACCGCTCACTGAGCGCTCAGTGAGCTCTTGCATCCGATTGGCATATTCCTTTAGAGCTAAAAATTTACGCCAATCAGATGCAAGAGCTCAGTGAGCGGTTGTGCATCTGGATGCACCCAATGCATGCAAAATTGTAAGAAAAAAATGTTTCAAATATATTAATACATTTTCTTTCTCTTTAGTATTTATGATAAATGTATACTTTAATCCTCTTATCTTCAATTTAATAAAAATACACTCATTCAATTGCATTTGATGTAAACATGATAAATATTTACTTTAATTCTCTCATCTTCAATTTTGATAAAAATATACTCATTCGATTGCATTTGATGTACAACAAACAAAGGTTTAAGAAGAAAAAAAGTGTCATTCAATACTGAGAAGGTAGTAATTAAGCATTAATTGACACTTCTTGAAGGTTAGGAAATCTATCATACCGACGAAATGCAGTGATAACTGATATGAGCATATATACAGGGTGTCCGGTAATAATCGCAGCGGGTTGAAGAGCAAAAAAGTTATATATACAGGGTGTCCGAGAACTAAGTTCCCACCTTAAAGGTGGAGGTAGATTAGGTCAAATGAAAAAGAAAAATCATGTACTGCTTTGCAAATTCGCATTAGTTATTGAGTAATTAATTGAAATGTCTGAGCGAACCAGCACGCGGAAAGCGGTAGGGCGGACTCCATAGGCACGTAAGATGGTTTATTTGTTAGATCTCCTAGCAACGGTGAGCATTATCTGGTGGAGCTCGAGCGATATATGATACCGCGCTAAAAAATAATTGTCACGCAGCGAGCGGCGAGTAAAGCCCGGTCTACAATTGCGTAAACGTGGTTGTTAGGCTGGGTCTACATTGGATGTCGTAAGTCGTGTCGGAAGAAATTGACCAATTAGGCTGGGTCTACATTGGATGTCGTAAGTCGTGTCGGAAGAAATTGACCAATCACAGTTCATTATTCTCCTTACGATCGAAGAATAATGAACTGTGATTGGTCAATTGACCAATCACAGTTCATTATTCTCCTTACGATCGAAGAATAATGAACTGTGATTGGTCAATTTCTTCCGACACGACTTACGACATCCAATGTAGACCCAGCCTAAGCGGTTGTAGTTGTAAGAAATTAACCAATCATGTCGATAATTCTTCTCAAATTCAACTGTGATTGGTCAATTTCTTACAACTACAACCGCTTACAACTACGCTTACGCAATTGTAGACCGGGCTTAACGGAGTAACGCGTGACATCGCGCTGGAAAATAATTGTCAAAATGATTGTCGTTCGTGTAATCACGTGTAATGGCGAGCAATGCACAGATAAGGTGGGATAAGGTCCGTAGATGGATAGAGGGGATAGAGAAGGTCTTCGCACTCATCTTACATTGTCTTACAACATTGGCATCAAAATCGCGACCACTGATTAAACTAATAATTCCTTTGCCAAAGCTATCAGTTTAAAAAGAGGTTAAGTTATTCGAAAAATTAGTGTGATTAAAATTACATCAAAATATAAGTGAAATAAAAGAAAATGAGGTACATTGAGACACACAACAACACACATACACACTACTACACTCACGCACATTTCGTAGATCCAAAGTAGAGTCCTATAATATTATAGGACTCTAATCCAAAGTGGCCGGTGTGAACTACGAAGACCTCTATCCCCTCCATCTATCTATGGACCTTGTGCACGGACAGACAGAAGTCTCTGTGCGTAAGTGGAAGGGCAAAAACGCTAGTGTGCTCGGGCTCGAAATCGTATCTCTGCTTGAAACTCGTAAGTTTCGTTCTAGCTATTATAGAAGCCAGTTTATGAAAATGAACATGAGCGACTTTACTTTGGAAGGAAAGGAAAACTATTCGTTTATCGAAAGAAGAATTTATATAAATCGAAATTTTAGATCCGGTATTAAATATAGACAGAAACAAGCAAACATGTTGACAAGGTTAGTTTTTCAGATTTTTTCATACACGTGCACCGAAATTATACCTTTTTCACGTCTCTATCAGTAGTTATCCAAGATTTTTTTAATTTTCCGATATCTTTGTGCAGAGTTGTAGATGCATTCATTGTATGCGATCTGGATGGCCGAAGACACAAATTATATACCGTAAACGTAACAACGAAAGAAGGTGTAGATGAAGATGAAGAGAATATCTCTCGAAAGTTCGGAAAGTTGCTCTGCAAGCCCTTGGATTAAAAAGGGAAAGTCTACGAAAAATTGTTAGCAATATTATAAAATTGCGTCCGTATAAAATTACAATGCACATCAGTTGTTATATGCTTTCATAACTGAAACTGTTTGTGTATATATATATATATATATATATATATTGAACTTATATATATATATATATATATATATATATATATATATATATATATATAAATTTTCAATTATTGCAACTTTAACGATACAAACAGTTTCAGACTATGAAAGCATATAGTGTATAATTAACATTTAATATTAATTAATATTTTTTTTTTTTAATGAAAAACAGCATTTTATATATATATACAGCGCAATTCAGCAATGTATATTTTATGCAGAAAGATGTTTTGTAAAGATGTTTAATTAATTATGCTATTATAAAAACTTGAAAATTGAGTTTTTTAAATAAATAATTTTTTAAACTAAAGAATGATCTGATTTTTTTATCCAGATGTCTTTATCCAGGATTGGGAAAAATTAACTATTTTTACACTTCTTTTTAGAAAAGAATTACTTTTTACGAAAATTATATAACTTTTTATAGCAATTGAAGTAGAAAATTATTCGATGGATCTATAAAGTATTAAGGCTAATCTACAATGTGCTCTTTGCTTCCTGTTTCTTGCTTTTTGCATTTTGTCAATTTTTTGTTATGTCGCGTAATGCGATGTTATCGCCGATGTTTGTTCGTTCTGTCATCCAAGATAAAAGTTGACAAACTTCGAGAGAGACAAGAAACACGATTGTCGGTAAAACAATGCGTGGAAAAGCAAAGAGCAAGAAACAGGTAGCAAAGAGCAGATTGTAGATTAGCCTTTAAATGCCGTACAACATAAAATTTTCCGTACTATTATTAGCGCTAAATATCAAAGTATTTGGAAAGGGGTT
>NJRP01000152.1:302492-314003 GCA_003063835.1 Aphaenogaster floridana | reverse complement strand
AAACCCCCCCCCCCATTATCGACGTCAGGATCCGCCACTGTGGAGAAAGGTAAACGTTCAACGTTCTATCTTTTTAATTCTTCAGCAGATCGGAAGTATTTTTCTTAGAATTAACTTTTTGCTAGATAAATATTCCAGTTATATTCAGTCGATGCCAAGGAAGATAAGTTGTTTGCAAACGTAGATGAATCTTTAGTCATTTTGTGCCGAGAATTACTTATTGTTAAAGTAAACATATATTTAATTTGTTTATGTAGAACTCTAGAACTACTCAAAAGAATGTCAGAACTCTAAAGAAACTTTTAGATTTTTAAGTATGGTATGCCAAGTTTACAGGAGTCAAGATCTGATCGTCGCGATTTCGTTAACGTCTGAAAAGGAAAGGTTGTGTCCGTGATTTACGGACAATCTCGCAGAGCGTCGATCTCCGCGGCTCATCTAAATATAGAAGACTAATGGAATTGAGATAAATTTAACGAGCTGGCAAACATTGTGGAACTCGTGTTGTCCACGTGGCCCACGTTGATCGCTGATTTCACGGTCGTAGGTAACGACATAAAAGAGGGAGAAGTTCTTCCCAATCTATAAAAGTATTATGCTAGTTTATTCTAAGAATGTGTGGAAACGTTTGTTCGTCATTGTTTTACTTGAAATTACGCGTAAACTTTCCCCGACATTGTTTGTTGAATGAGGGAAAGAAAGAGAATTTGTTATTTGCTTCAAGATATCTCATTTCTGCCGCATTATTTCGCAATGGCAAATTTTTTTGTCAATAAAAATGTTGAAGGCAATTATCGTTATTTATCACAACTTCCAATTTTTAATAATTAATATTGAATTTTTATAAGTGTCAGAATACAATTTTATCCAAACAAATTTAAAAAGTTAAACAATGGTAGATATAAAATATTGTATGCAGTTGCCTGTAAGTTTTATTTCATGGAAAATCATTCATTTTTAATCTTAAATAACTTCGTGACTTTATATCGTCGTAAACAGCAAACGAAGTCGAAGTTAACTTTAATGAATACACTTCTGCATTTCGAAACATCCTGTTTACGGTATTCGTTCCTTTTTATAATAGTGTACGCACGACATCACGAAACATATTATGCAAACGAAAACTCTTGCAGACTAGCTTCATAAATCCGCAGCGAGAGGTTTATTAAAGCGAACGGAACAGGGTTGTCGTTCGTGTCCCACATTACGGGAGCTCCCGCGGATTTATCAATTTCACGCGAGGCTTGGAGGGTTTTTTTTTTAACGAGCAGACAGCGATGGAGTGAGTTTTCATCAACCCTCCGGCTCGTGTGTTCCGAAAGTGCGGCACTTATGAGCAGAAAGAGCCTGCTATTTGGGTCGACATCTGCGTGGAATGTTCGCGTTGGAGACGCGCACCGAATCGATGCGATAATAAATTGCGGCGACGTCGAATCGCCCATCGCTCCATTTTCTCGAAAGATCAACGCATCTCGCGACAAGGAGGTGTGAAATACAGGTTGTGAGTGATGCACTGATCTCAGTGATCTCACTGTGCGCGACCTATATGTCAGAACGGTAGATCCTTTCGCATATACGTAGTGATTAATCGTCTAATTAACTGCACAAAGGACGAGATGAAATTAAAAACGAGTGTATTCATTTCTTCTTTTTTCCTTCATTGCGCACATAACGGCTCTCAAACTTGTTCCCGCGGACATTTCCGATCACGCATGCAAAATAGTAATTGATAGGGAAAAGAACCGTATAACGTTTTTCGTTTACAGGAACAATGGATGGATCAGTTAAAATGACACTATTGAAAACTTCTTTTGTTTAGAAAATACGAAGCAACGCGGTGGTATAAATACAGTAATCAATTAAAACCATGTTAAGTATTTATAATAAAAAGTATTTATAATAATTTATAATTAAGTATTTATAATAAAGTATTAAGTGTATTTATAATTAAATATTTATAATTTATAATAAAAGTATCACGAGAGAGAGAGAGAGAGAGAGAGAGACATAGAGAGAGAGAGAGAGAGAGGGAGAGACAGAGAGGGAGGGAGAAGGAGGGGGAGAGAGAGAGGGGGGAGAGAGAGAAGTATAAAGAATTACAAAAGAAGGCGCAAACTTTTTCCTGATAACTCAAAAAGGACCTTTTTTTTTAACATAAATAAAATAGCAATCTGAAATTAGGTATCTGTCTTATGACAAAGAAAATAAAAATAATTGTTTCAAAATTAATAATAATTTAAGTGATAAAGTCTAGTGTGTTAAGTCGTTGATATTAGAAATCTGTTAATACAGAAAATGTAATACGAATATAGGTAACGCCAATCATACTCTTAATCAGTTTCCGACGTGAGACATTATTGGGTTCTCGATCGACACATGAACGCGAAGATGGTTTTGAGCTCTAAATCGAGGAGAATCGCAGGAAACTGGGGGATTGGGGAGGGTCTATTGATTTCCCAAGCCCGGAAGGTCTAACCTAGAAGAAAGAGGCTTCCCTTGAGAGATTCCTTTCGTCATTTTCTTCTTGTAAGCACGGAAGAAGGTTACCAGGAATCTCTCTCTCGAGAGAGAGATGACCACGGGATATCTTTTGGTTGGTTTCTACTTTCCGGGAAAATTACGATTTCTCGAATAAGCCTGGTTTATGGATCGCGGGAAAGGCGCCCTGCAAGCTGAGGAACTGCAAAAAGGGTCGCAAAAAGTTGAACCTTCTTTTTTTACGCGTCTCATTTCTTTTTTACGAGTGCACCTCAAGACACTTGTGCATATTTCACGATGTCGTCGTCGCATAATTTAATTGTCAGGACCAGCTGCGACGCTAAATATTTTGCTTAATCGCCGGCACATTCGTCCTGTATTTGTCGCTTCACTTCGATAAATTGCACGTCGTATACATTTTTAAATTATTGCGTGAAATATGTAAGCGTGCAATAGGAAATATTGACTCACAGAAATAATTTCCCACTTTGTATATGACAAGAAATAAAATGTTTAAATAATAATGATAACGAAGACAGTCGTTAATTGGAAATTCACCTGTGGCACTCATTTTCAGACTTACATTCGGTCTTTACTTCTAAGAAATTTTGTGCATCTTATTAAACTATTTGGAAATTATTTAATACAAAGTAATTGAATTATTACAGAATTTTTACAACTTTCATAATTTTATAACATAGTATTTCTATAACATTTTAGAGTTCGTCTTATTTAACTTTTTTGTGTGTAATAATTTTGATAACCTTTTTACAATTTCATCAATTTTCTAACTTATAAATAGAGTATAGAGAATCACATTGAGAGTCATATTTTACTGGCGATCCTTTCACATCATCGCCAGAAGTTTCTTTCGCCGGGTTTCAGTGTCGTCGACTGAAAACAGTCCTTTCGACCGCGCACTATTCTGCTGTTCTCGGAGATCTCCGTTATCCTGAACAAACTTCATTTAGTGGAAGTGAGAAGTACCCAGGTAGCAAGGTGACGTTATTTGTCGTCAAACAAACATCTTATGACATCTTTGACGACATTTTGACGTCAAAATGATGACAAATAACGTTAGCTTGTTATCTGGGTAATTTTTATGGGCAATCTTAGGAACTCGCAAATATCGACTTGGGATAATGGGATTGATAATGGGATTGGTTGCGACCACTGCAAATGGCGTTATAATAAGTTTATGATAATTTAATAATTAGGATGGGAAACCATTAAGTCCGGGTCTTAAGAAAATATTGCAAATTATAATATGTGCTGTTATAATGCAATTTTATAAAGTTTTAATTTTTTGGATAGTATTTTTCCATCTCGTGCAATTGTTTTTTGTATTTTAATATAAGAGCATTGTGTCTAATCATAAAATGTTTTTATGTTTCAGTTTTTAGCCGGGGGCGATCATGGCAGGAACACATCGGAGATCGGTGAGTACAGGTAGAGTGAATAATGCTTCCTGCTGATTTCACTCTATTATCCGTTTTCCTTTTTTTTCTGCAACTAAGTTCGTAAAATATATTATTTCCATTACTTTAAACTTATTTCAAAGATTTTATTTTGCTGCAAATTTGTAAACTTTTATTACCACAGAATTAAACAAGTTGATATCAAATTTATTTGCATTATCTGATAATAAAATTAGCAATACGAAAAAATAGTGTAGCGAGGAAATTCTACTAAAAAGAAAATACGGTTATAAAAATGTTTACGAGTATAACTAAAATAATTTGGCAATGTCTATAACAAACACGGAGAATATATATCGCAGGTGATATATAAATGGATAATATACCATCGATCAATTGTCAAAGTAACAAGAAACGATGAGCTTTTCCTGCGTCAAATGCGCTTAGCGTAATTTAAAAATATCGTCTACCAGCTTTACATATTGCCAATAACCGGCCACATGAGAATTACACCGGTACAATATATTCAGGAATTACTACCTGGCAGGATCAATCTCCATAAATTTTGCGTTCGCCACGCAGCGTACGACAAATTTCATTTACTCGATACTTTCGATCGACCTGGATTCGACATAAAAAACTCGACGGATGATAAATCGTCACTATCGTGTCGAAAGTTCAATATTGCTATTCCTTGTAGTCGGGAAATTTTTAACGCAACGAGATCGTGTGTTTTGTATACGTCATTGATCACAACGAACGATCATCCGTGTACAGGCAGGCGGCAAAAATAGCAGTGGCATCTTACGAAAATATTTATGGAGCGGTATCAAACGTCTGAATTACTTCCAAGGTCGACGAAAAAATATCGGCGGAAATATTTTAACGGGGAATCGATCGTATTGTCGCGTTTATTAAAATCTCTCTTCTGCTCTGTTTGGATCTCATTAGAATTCGGGGAGAATTTTATGCCACAACAGCGGCTTTTGAAGATAATTACTGCGCTTTATTCTGCGATTATGTGTTCATTTCTTTTTAATTTATTCCAAGTGCCTTTTTTTAGAAAATTACGGACATCCATTTTTCAAGCTCATCTGAGAAACTAATTCAGATGTTAATAACTTGCTAACGCGTTCGCGATATGCTTGTTAAAGGATATTTCGCGTAACCGTCGAATATTCATGCGTCGACAACTGACAATGATCCGTTCAACCGCGATACCGTCCTCGTTATTCACGCATCATTTATCTCGTATCCTAGTAGGTCTCCTATTATATTCCTGATATCTCGTCAGAAACGTCAATACATATCAAAGATACCATGAAAACTAATAAAAAGGAATGTGTAAAACGTACAAAACGACGAGGTAGAAGTATTCTCGCGAAATTGTTATCAGCTTTTGCGAAAGTTACATTAAGATAACGAAATTTTTATTATTTCAACGTAATAGATTCTATAACGTAAATGTATAAAGTTTTCAATTAAAGATACGTAGATGAAATTAATGTAAAAAGATCTAAATATCATATTATTGAATTATACAAAAAAATTATGCAGTAAACTTTCTCCAACAAACTTCTTGCAGCAATTTCCGTGGCGAAGTAATAAAAGACGTAATTACGGAAATACGAAATAATAAGATAACCTAGAGACAATTAAGGAAATGTGTAAATGAATTTCTAATTTGTCCCAGAACAGATTTTGGTAAAATGCAATTAAAATAATGAGTCATTGCATAAATAATAATTTATTAAATCAATGAAATACTGGAAAAATAAAAGGGAGATTATTTTTTATAAAATTCGTATATTTATTAATTAAATATAAATCAATTACAAACATAAACATTTTTTAATTAATCAGTATTTAATTAATCATGACCGAGGAACACGATTGGTTTATCGAAGATTTATAATTATGCTGCAAAACGGATTTGAATTTTAATGGCATTCTCGACATGATTCTGAACCATTTTAGCCGGATTCCAATGGATGGATCCGCTCGTTAACCTCTAAAACCGCAACTTTGTAACCCGAGGTTACCTAGCGCGTGGACATTCAGACATACAAGCCGAAGGATTACACCCCGACTGGTTTCTATTTCCGACATTGTTCACATAGTTCCTGTGAATTGCTACTTTGCATACCACCGGGTGCCTGTGCTAGTAAGGATAACATGACACCGGCATTACAGAAACGCCGAACTGCTGCGCTCTCCTCCGAAATGTTACACATTTACGATGTCCGAATATAATTGATCCCGGCGAAAGTCAGGAACCCTAATTGTAACGTCATGTTCGGCGATTAAAGCCCAGATCGATACAAATGCGGATTTGCCCATTCTAATTTCTACATGAATTTTTTCATGTTTAATTTCTATTCTAATTCTGTTATATTCTCTTGATATTTGTAGAATGAAAATTTTTGATCTATCAAACATTATTATTACATTCAATATCTACTCTTAAAATTGTTCATTAATCTTTTGAATTTTTATCATTTAATTAAGGAAGACAAAGTGAGTAAATACCTTTGAGCGGTAGTGTATGTAATGATACACCGAAAAAACCATAAGGTTGCCACAACCACAATAATAGTAATATTTGGTACAGCCACGTCCTGTGGTTGTCACATTCACATTGTTTTGTGTAGTGCATCTATATATGTTTGTCTCAACATTCACTATGTTTGCTGTACCAAATGCATATAGTTGCCTTCACATCAATGTGGTTGTCACAACCACAGGACGTAGCTGTACCAAATATTACTATTATTGTGGTTGTGGCAACCTTATCGTTTTTTTCGTGTAGGATTAATGCGTATTAACGCCTTTAAAACTGTTGCTGTCAAAGACGGTAAGAGAAATGTCCTTTCGATTTCCCTCATTAATTACTCTTTTTAATCCGGTGAAAGCCATTCTACAAACTGCAATTACCTAAGCGGGCAGATCGAAAAAAGAGAAATAGTAAACTCGCGCAGACCGCAGTAGTAGCGGACCGACTTGGATCAGACGGGGCGCTGCCTCGCTGCATTAATATGATGATATCTCGTTGGTCACGTCGCAAGAGAACGTTTGGCGACTTTGGCTACCCGCCAAGTGCTCATACGCGTGTTCATGCGAGGCGATCGATTGGGAGTCACAGTCGACGGGCGGTATCCATTTATTTCGGCGGTTGTGTAAGCGAACCCATATAATTAGCCAGTAGAAAGAAAAAGAATCGCTCGATCGATGCAGGGAAATTATCGATGCGTCGCGTCGTTGTAATCCCGAAGGATTGAGAATGGGAATTGTGTGATTGCTATCGCGCAATCCGCTTTCGAGTGACACCAAAGTCCAACTTTTTGACTAATCTGCTGTCGTTTTTTCTGTTTTCGGTCGAAAGACCGAATTACATAGATTTGCAGTAGCGTCGCGATTAAAGAAGCTCGAAAAATACGATTCTACTGACAAGAGAACACGATTATTTCGCGATTGACAAGGGCTTTGCAGCATCGGAAAAAGCGTCTTCCTGCAAGTACGCGGAGTATAGTAGGCTGCTCCGCACGGGAAATGGATAAACCGGTGAATAACATTGTCTTCAAAGGAGCACTTCCCGATATCCTTCCAACAAAGTTAGGCGAATTCACCACGGAATAGTCCTTCGATTGTATTTTCGATACGCGTTATCTATCGCCGCGCAGCGAACACAAATGTTATACTTTGAATAAGTTGGGAATTAGATACATGTAAGTTGGAGAATAGCGTATTTATTCAAAGTATATTTATTCACACTCGTCTAACTAAAATAGTATTGTCCGTATACACGGAAAGAATGGTTTTGCTGAAATATTAAAAAATTTGGCCAGATACAGATCTGAAAAATTTTGTTGGATCATCAAAATAATTATGTAGGACGCCTAAAATAGTTGCTAGAATATCAGAACTTTTTGCAGCATTATCATTATGTTAGAGTGACCTACATAGCACTTTCGATGGTCTAACAAAATTGTTTTCAGATCTGTGTTTGGTCAAATTTTTAGATATTTCAGCAAAACCGTTCTTTCGATGTAAGAAATAAATGAGGTACATACGCGAAATGTTAAATTGGTAATTCCGAACCGTTCTGTATTCTGATGAGCGGTATGAGCGTATTCTGTATCCTGTATCCTGTATTCTGATGAGCGTTCTAATGAACGCGAACAACTAGACATTATTCTCGTATCTCAAAGCTGCTCTTCTACGCTATAATTTTCTTCATTGTAAATGAGGTAGCTACGTTTTCTCGTTATGTGCAGTCAGGACGAGTGTCATTTTCACGTCGACGCTTTGCAATAGCTCGGCATTAAATAACTCGCGGAAAACGCAAAGGGAAAGTAGCCGGAAGAAAACGTGATCGACGTTTGAGCGAGATTAAGTTTCCCGAGCGAGAATGTGCGAGCGAAAATGTACGAACCAAGTCATATTATCAACCGTGGAATTTCTTATAACGCTTTTTTTATTTTTTCGCTTGTAACAGCTTAATTATTAATTCAATATTTTCGCTTATAACCTTTTATTAAAAATTCCTAGCGTTTCTTTATTTTTGGGAGATTAGTATATATATATATAATATAAATTTGTTGATTTTGACACAATTGATAATACATTCTACAATTTTCTCCCAAGTTTCTAATAGCGATGGAACGTAATCGCTTTGCGTCATTAATACATTTTTCATGCCGTTGCGCCGAAGTGATAAGACGACAATGTAGCACGGAAATTATTTCACGCGCAGAAATTATTCGGCACACGCGATCAAGGTCCAAGGGTGCCGGATGGAAATCGCGTCAGTAAAATCTGTCAAGTTTTATCATCCTCTGTGTGCCGGACACGCGACGCGATATATCATTCGTGCTTAACAGGACGGCCAGTTTTAAAAATTCGTAACTCGACGGAATTCCAGCGAAGCTCAAAGTAAATTAGCTGGAACAGCTTCTGTCTAGTTCCATATCTAGTACTCTCTTTGCCGAACGACCTATGTATTTTTTGGACGACGCCGAAAGCAATCGTAGGAAAAAGTAATAATAGGAGAAAAAATTCGAGAAGGAACAGCTGGACGAATAGCTTTGTTCGATCGTCGAAATTAAATTCGATTGTTTTTATCCCTTTTTGCTCATGTAATTTCCATGGGAAAACAGAGGGTCATTATATATATTGAGTTGTTTACAGCAAATTGCATTCGTCTATCGTGCATAATGCAGTTATATCTATTTCACGACTGGCATACTTTCTTGTCTACTCGCTCGTTATATTATAGCGAAATTTCACGGCATGGCATGAAATTTCTCGCCGAGGTGCGAGAGATCAAAGACCGCACGTGAATATCCGTAGTCTTTATACTTTCCGATTACCGCGTCGATTCACTTAAAATATGCGCTTTGTGCAGGCGCACGCAATATTACACTGCACTTTATAGCGAATGTGGTTTAATTTCGGCACGTAGAATCTGTGATTGCATACGTGTGCGAAAAGTTACGGGAAATGGGGATTACTAACGCAATATTGTCGTAAATTTTAATTTAATATTATAATGCAATAATGTTTGATACAAAAACGAAACTCTGTGTATTCAATTGAAACCTGCATTTTTTTAAATTGGCATATTAAAAACTACAAAAACGATTCTAGGAAATATTTATTTTATATTTGTAAAATTTTATTTTTCGTTATTTGAAATGTCAAAGTATTTTATCAATCTAATTGTGGAAAACAATTTGTGTTTGTATGCAAAATCAAGGGTTGCGTTTCTCTCTCTTTCGCCTTTTCTCTCTCTCTCTCTCTCTCTCTCTTTCTGTTTCTCTTTCTCATGTGTATCACAAAATCAATCGTCGCTTGACAGTTTGATTTATTGAATAAATATCGATTTTTCGTTTGATTTACAAATGAATCGCCCAGGAAAGGCCAGCTCTCATCCCTTCTTCATTGAAATTCCCGTTACAGCAATGCCTTCAATAAATTCAGCGCTGCTACGTAAAAAGTATAATTTACTTTACTGATTTTTATATACCACAATTTATCATTTCACGGGAAGCAAATAGATACATATCGGTGGTTTCTTATCCGTCTATATGTTTAATACGATAGCTACGCGTTTAATTTCCATTTTTCGCGTAACGCGAGACTGCACACCTTAATATCACGTTCCAGTGAAATATCGTATGGAATGTTGATTAATTTTTGTATTTACTTAAAGCAGCATAATAAAAACTAATAACGCTCGTCCCGTTTTTATCACTATTTATCGTGATACGATAAATAGCGTCTTTATACATGATAGAAAACGATCGTCCAGGTTAACGAGTATCAATTTTTAAGAGAAAAAATGTAGCACAGAGCTTATAGGAACGAGAATAAATGCTGCGGAATCGGGGACACTTTGCAAAACGATGGAACGTGCTGAAGCTCACAGTCTAGCCGAATTTCAATTTTGAATGAACACCTATCGACTGATGGGGACACGCGATAGGACGTGCGATATTGACGAATCGCTTTGTAGATATCCACTCAAAACGTGTGTTTTACAGCGGTGTTAAAATAGAGCGCGATTGAGATGAAAGGAACCGAAAGATATTCAACGGACGTATAATGGAGCGCGTGCACTGAGAAAAAAACCTGGTAATAGCTATACTAAATGTATTTCATTCAGCGTATTTATGTAATATTTAGTAAGTATTACCAAATATTATAATAGCAATCAACCGTTTGCTAAATATTTAGAAATTTTACCTTCGATAAATTGTGCGTTGCTCTTCTCCGATTCTCTTTGAAGTCTCATTAGCGGCGTTTCCGATCCATAAAATCGAACTCGCACACGAATACGAGATTACTGCAGTTTTCTCTGCAGCGAGAAATAAATAGGCGAAAGGAGAGGAAGAGAGAAAGGAAGAGAATATGAGAATGAGACTGGATGGGTGAAATTTATCATCCTTTGAGATTTAATCCGTTAAAACATATTGGAGGAATCTGTTTACAAAATAAAAACCGCGACAGATTATAAATGAAAAGTATGTATAATCTGTCACGCACGGTTTGCAGAAAACGTATGAAACGCGTGTAGAAAAGTAAAGAAAATAAGAAAAGGAAAAAACATAGAAAGACAATTCAGGAAGACAAAAAGAAATAGAAGAAATATAACAGGGAGAGAATAAATAACGATAAATACAGCGAAGAAATTCTGTAATGCACGCCGCTGCGTGTTTCTCGGTAATGCGATACATAAATTAGCGTGCGGACGTTGACGATGCAAAAACCAACTGACCGGCCATTTTCGCTATAATTAACATTTTCTTATCATTTGTGTCGACAATTCCATGCGTGTGACTATAGACCACCCTTGACCATCCGCAAGTACAATACTCGACTTAACTCATTAATGGCCTGCGCGAACACGATGTACACTTTTTCTTAGAATTCACACACATACGCTCGTTTATATAACTTTTTGTTCCTATTCAAAAATACATTATTCCCTTTTAATGCACGATGCATTAGTGCAATTACAAAAACGTTAATCTCCCTTAATCAATTTCTCCCTTACTCAATTTTAATTATGAAAATTTTTATGAAACTATTTGCATCGTCTCAGAATGAGTATTTT
>NJRP01000152.1:273220-301796 GCA_003063835.1 Aphaenogaster floridana | reverse complement strand
GTGAACAGTCGATATTGTAAAATTATTTATCGGACAAGTATGAAATGGCGTGCAACAGGTGCACCGGCATATGAGAAATCGATTACCAGGCCACTACTCCGCAGATCTGTACCTGCTCTTAATCATCGATTAAGTAGTAAATTTCGAAACTCGATCCAGAGTAATTCCATTATCAACTTACGCCATCAAATCAGAGTGCGGTTTTGAAGGTCTGTGAAATTAGCACCCCAAAACGTGAATTTTTATAAAATTCAGATGGCATTCGTTTGTCCACGATTTGTCCACGTTTGTCCAGCCAAAATTTTTGTTTGCTCATTGTTAAAAAAAAAGTTATGATCAAATTAAAAAATTAGAAAAAATTTGACATCAGCACCCCGAAATGCAAATTTTTATAAAATTCAGGTAGCATTCGTTTGTCCACGATTTGTCCACCCAAAATTTTCGTTTGCCCATCGTTCAAAAAAAAGTTATGACCAAACGAATGCCATTGGCATTTTATAAGAAATTTGCGTTTTGAAGTGCTAACTTCACTGACTTCGGTTTTGAGCATCGGCGTTCACCGGCGTCGAATAATCCATTGATCAAGACATTTTCCAGCAATGTCAACATATCCGTATCTCGATTCCCTTCGCAAAGTCAGCGGAACTGAAATTTTAATTTTAGAGATTCATGTATATTTTAATTTTTTCCCCCGATTCGCATATCGAGTGTGAAGTAATTCTCGTTCGAATATTCAAATAACAATTTAAATTTTTTTGACTATCGCAGTTATATGAATCGAATCGAAAATTACATAATCGCGATTAATAGAAGAAGCAGGTTTCTTAATAGAAATTAATAAAAAATAATTTAGGATTCTATCTGAAATTCTTGTCTACATGATATATATTAATATGACTTTTGATCAAACTTTAGATAGTTCGGTGTAATCTACTGCGAACGCGTTTGTTGTATACCGCTGGAGTTTCAGGCATTTCCCATCTCAATGTAAGTGACAGATTTTGAAACTTGGCTGAATAATTCCATTACCAACTTGTTGATGAATCGCAAAGCTTAAGTTTGGTGTTCTATCCACTCCGCGGCGCATATAATTTATCGACCAAATAACTCTCCTTTAATAAACCTCTCAAGCCAGTCGTCCGACGTATGGTACACGCGTGTAACGAATTAAACATTAAAAATTGATTTTTTGTGAGACAAAAGAGAAAAACATCCCCAAATAGGGTAGATGCACCATTTGTGGCCACATTAAGGCCATTTGTGGCCACACAGTTCTTTGCCATATAAAGAATAAATTTAACCTAATCTACCTGTCTGCATGATCAACGAAATGCTTGCAGAATGAAGTTCTCTCGATTGTTACGCACTACAGCCAATTTGAAAATAAAAAAATTACTACACTCTCGAAATATTAGTTGGATGTCCTCCAGCTGTAGCTCTTCTATTTATCTCGAATAGGATATATTGACGCGTTTCTCATTTCGGAGGCGATGAAGACATTAAACAAGCGACTGGACTTCCATAAAGTCTCCTCGACAATTTACAACCAAGGAATCATCGTGACGAAAACAGCAAGCTTAGACGGCAAACCGTCGGAAATTTATATCCAGTATTACGTGTGTGTTTTGTATGAGTTAATGCAAACCATAAATTATTCATAACACAAGGAAATATAGGGAACATCCATAAAACATTTAGCTCGAAGAATTATTCTTGCAATTTTGCTATTTCAACAGACCTTGCGATGAACATTTAATTCAATCGAAATTTCGCAGGAAAATAATAACTTCCATAAATATTAATGTGCTACGCCTCATGCATTTTTAATATGTAATCATCCATTCTAGCGACATAAGCGCTTTGACGTGTATCGATATTCAGTATCTTGTTATAGAGCATACAGTTCCGAGGTTTTATACAAATTATCTCATTTTTAATAATTTCGTTTTGCGAGCTGCGCCGTGATGGCGCGAGCGGGGTAATGATGGTAGTTTGTTGCCCCTATAAAAGCGCGTTTACAATCGAGGTTAATAGCATTCAAAGAAATCAAGATGATTCGTATTACAGACACGAATGTACGACGACGTACAATTATTCCGCTTTTGTGAATTGAACAGTAGTAAGATCGTTCTTTTTCCCGCCCACCCATCCGCCTGTCGCTGTCGGTTTGCGCTCATTAATCGTGAGAGTGCTTATTTCTCGGTATCACTCACTGAATTTGATAGTTATTGATCTGACTGAATTTAAAAATAAACTATCATGTAACTTTAGTGCTCAATAAATAATGCGATTATTTTTCGCGACTGCGCGCAAGCGGGGTGCACGCACGGAAAGAATGGTTTTGCTGAAATATCTAAAAATTTGGCCAGATACAGATCTGAAAATAATTTTGTTAGGCCATCAAAAGTAACTATGTAGTTCAAGCATATAATAATGCTACAAAAGTTTTAATATTTTAGCAATTATTTTGGGCATCCTACATAATTATTTTGATGATTCAATAAAATTATTTTCAGATTTCTATCTGGCCAAATTTTTTCCATGCACTTAATATAGCTGTTGCTAGAAAAGCAATCTGTTTGTATCAAAATTTTTTGTAGCATTATTATAATGTTTGAACGTCACATGTAGTTACTTTTGATGGTCTAACAAAATTATTTTCAGATTTGTATCTGGCCAAATTTTTAGATGCTTCAACAAAACCGTTTTTTCCGTGCGGCGACGAGATTATTTTTCTGCGGATTAATAACAACGATGCACGTCAATTCAACGAAATAATAGTCTCGCGTTTGTCCAGTCCCGAGTGGTTGTATCGCGCAATTCGTATATTAAAATTGATGTACGAAATGTTGGCCGAAAAAATGAATAAAATATTTATAAAGGCATTTTATCTCGATTTCATACTATTACACATTTTGGCTTTTAAAATTGTGATGCGTAGTAGAAGAAAGTATAAACCTCTTTTTCTTTTAGTCATTTAAAACGGACTAAATTAGAATTAGAAGCGGACTAAAATGTTTGACACACGTTTTTGGAATTTTTTTATACTTTTAACATTGTACTTATTATAATTATGCACCTAGCAACTGTGTTTTGATTTTCGTTGGTTTCTGCTTTTCCTGATCTACTCGTAATTTTACAAAGAATACTTTTTAGTTTATACTATTTTAAAGAACAACGTTCTATTTAAAGAACAACGTATTTTCGTAGCTTTTTTCACCAGCAGCTCGGTTTATGCGATTCAAGCGTTCGCAAGCCGCACAAACGGTGTACGCCGCAGGAAGCACAGCTGGCAAGCATAATTTACATAGTTTATAATTGACGCGAGAGAGAGAGAGAGAGAGAGAGAGAGAGAGAGAGAGAGAGAGAGAGAGAGAGAGAAAGGAAAGCCCGCTGTGCAGACATCATGCAGATGATGCGTCTTGAAAGACAGTAAACATAGACCTCGATTTACACAGCTTCCCGTTACAATTATGGCGTTAACACACTTCAAACTCAATTGTCACATCCAGGAGGGATTGTCGGCCTGCCCGACGTTAATAATTGTTGACTCTCGTCATTAAATTTTCGTTTGAACTCGATGACGTAAAATACCGGTGACGTTACGGGCATTGACATTATTGCGTGTCGATTGCACCATCCTCCGAGATTTATACAGCCAGTTATACGTGTACTTGTCGTAAAAGACTACAACTGACTGGCTCGTGCGTGCGTTAATAAAAGAGAGTGCATCCCCCGATCCATCATTATTCCTTCGAATAATTCATCAGAGCGTCACAGTCTTGCGTTGTTCATCATGACGTTGTTCTATCAGTGACCATTTCTCGCACAATCGGTATTTGCATGATCGATGAAGCACTCAATTTTTTTACTATTACAGATAAAAAGCAGAAAGATTTCAGCGAAGATCTAATATAAATGGATTTTTATATTTGCAGTTTAATTAGAAAAAGAAAGTTTACTTTTTTAAAATTAAGCCCCAAATATAACCCTCTTGATAGCTTATATGCAGTACTATTTACTGCTCGACATTCTAGTTACAATACTTAACTTTACTAAGTATTATTAATAATACTCTTAACTTTAAAATCGTACGAAGAACAACGCTTATTGTTTTCTGTTGATTATAAGATTTTTTGTATTAAGTTGTTCCATATAAAATATTTTTCTTAAAGTGTAAAATTTATTCCATGAATTGTTCCTATACACTCATATTTAATTTTGAGATTATCGAACGGTATTATACAAATTTCTCAATTTTCTATGCTTTCGAATACGATTTTACTGTAATTTAAAGTTGCTAATATTCCGTAGTATAAAAACTAAAGTATACCTTCACAAAAGAATTATGTCGCTTTAAAAAAATAAAAGTAAAATCGTATTTCTGTTGATTACTGAAACTAGTTTATGTCATAAGAGCGTGTTGCAAAACTGAAAGTTTCGAAGTTAGGATAATATGTAACTCAATAGGTACGCATTTGGTGTAATAACGACGATACCATCATTAATATTTCAGACAGCGAATACAAAGATAAGGTGCAGTTCACCAGGGGCGGCACAACCCCTGGTGATGAAGACATCATCGAAGAGGATGACGGTCAAGGCGGAAGTGGCACGAACAACTTTCCCTTAAGAATGGTGTTCGACACAACGAGGCGTCGAAACACCGCCATCGCCGGCGGTTTCCTGCGGGGCACCGCCGAGCAGGACGTGGACTTCGACCCCGAGGCGCCTCCACTGCCGATTGTACAGACGACCTGTCTGCTCGAACGACCCGAAATTGATAAGAAAGTCAAGGTAACGAACGAATATATAAAGTTGACGTGTGCATTTTGAAAAGATATCGCATGGCATCGAACAAGAGTGAATTAAGCTTTTTTCTAACACGGAAAAAAAAGTAGCTACCGTAGCTAAAAACTGCGTGTGGTAGCTAATTTTAGTTGTTATATATATACAGCTAACATCTTAGCTGTGATATTTATTTTATTGCTGTCGGTGCAAAACGGTTTGCTGTAGTTTAGAAATTTATAGTCACGACAACAAACAAAGTTTAGCAAATCATGATTAGCTATGGTAGCGAAAAATTTATTTTCCGATATATGTTTGCGAAATAACAGAAGTTCATAAAATAGTCAGGATCGTATTACTTCTAATTAAATTTAACATCTAATTAAGTATTTAATCTTTAATATATATCAGCATTTTCGTATTTTCTCAAACAAACGGATCTTCTTGCTTCATTAAGCATTGCGACCAAGGTTGCGACCTTCTTTATTTGAATCTCTTTGATTTATATATTATTTCCTTCGTTGGCTTCGCTTCTCGGTATCAAGAGATACGATAGTGTATGCGCGTACACTTGGCGCTTTTTAAACCTTTTTTAAGAAGGTAATAAATACCAGAGCGAGATAACAGTTGTACCGTTACCAATTTAAAGTGATTTTGACGGTAATAATATAGAGAGGGAAAAAGTTGTCGGGTCGTAGGTTCCGAGGGCTGGAAATAAGTCGGGCGCACCGCCGTGGTTTCCGTTCGCATAAATTTTTTCCTCGCCGCAGCGGGAAACTACCTACAATTCAAGTTTGACGAGCGGCAAAAGAAACGGAAACAAAAACAAAAAAGGCGACAGCCGATAATGATGTTCCGATGCCGATCCAATTTGCGCGCAGAATTACGGCGGAGGGAAAAAGAAAGAAAGAGAAAGAAGGAAGAGGGCTGCTCTTTTTCTACCGTTCTCTTATTGGGTCTCGTCGAATGTTGGCCGCACGATAGCGATTTGCTTCTTCTCTCCACCTGTACGAAGTTAGCCTCCCAATGTTAAAAAATCAAGTTTTCTTTTTGCAAACGTTTGCCCATCGTTTACCCACGAATGCCCCGTTGGAATTTTTGTTTGCTCCTCTCTAGTTTAAAAGTTATAGGCAAATCAGAACCGGCTCATACTTCTCGCCAGTTTATCTCCACCCAATCTCACCACAGGCTGCTGGCGTGCTGTCGCTCCTGTATTAATAAAATTTATAATTTTATTAATTGACAAATCTGCTGTTTTCTTTTTGCGAATATAAATTATTCTGTGTATATATGTGTAAATACATATTAGTATATATATTAGCCCCCCCAAAATTGAATTGCTTATAACTTTTGAACTAGAGGGGGGTCAACCAAAATTCCAACGGGGCAAACGTTGGAAAAAAGAAAATTTTCGATTTTTAACATTCGGCGGCCAGTGTGAAGTGGCCCTCCCCCCAAAATTAAATTGCTTATAACTTTCGAACTAGAGGGGGGAGGCAAACAAAAATTTCAACGGGGCATTCATCGGCAAGAAGAAAATTTTTGATTTTTCAACATTGGGGGACCAGTGTGAAGTCCCCTCAAAATTGAATTGCTTATAACTTTTGAACTAGAGGGGGGCAAACAAAAATTCCAACGGGGCATTCATGGGCAAACGATGGGAAAACGTTTGCTACAAGAAAATTTTTATTTTTCGACATTGGGGAGCTAACTTCATACAGGTCTTCTTTCCTCGATTTGCCGTCGACCGTCGACAGGAAGGAACGAAGCATCGCAGCTGGTACCGGCCGGATCAAGTTAAATTAAACCTTAATACTGTTTCAATAACCACGTTTAACGTAAACGACGGCGCGATAGACCGGGCGTGATTGTTTTTGCATGGGACTCCGAGGATTGGCTGTTAATATCAGCCGTATACCGAGCGTGCGATTGGTCGATGGCGCCTTCAACATTTAGCCTTCGAATAAGGCCAAATCCTTCTCGGTCAAATTTCTCGCTCGCTCTGCTGACGACTACATTATTTAGTGGCCAGGCGGATCTGCAAATAGCTTCGATTTCTACATCGCTTTCTGCGGTTGTGGATAATTAATTATTATCATCTCGCGCGTTGAGAAGAAGGAGAACTCGAAAATGGCTATAAAGGGCCATAAGCTAGCCCGATCAGACACATCGAAAAACATGACGCTTGGAGAAACTTTGTTTTTCCCATACATCGTTCTCTGGATCGAAGACACTCGCAGTGAAAGATGTACGAGGCAGAAACGCGTGCGCACTCTCGGGCATTCGTGCTGAGTAGCTAGCAGAAACGTTCGTTTTTATCGTCTCGTAAAACGACAAGTAGGTTGAATTTCTTAAAAGGATAAGAACGACGGGCCAACGATCCTGCTGATCTTCCGACTTTCCAGGATCAAGATTGCTGCCCCGATTGCACTCTCTGTAACGCTCTGCCACCGTAACACGCTGTGGAATACGCGTTTAATCTATTTAGGGATGAAAAGCTCCACAGAGAGAGAGAGAAATTGAGAGAGAGAGAGAGAGAGAACACAAGCGGGTTGCTTTCATCTTTTAGTGCTTCGTAAATGTCCTCAAGTGAGCTCGTGCAGCGAAACCGCAGCCAGTGAATCCTCGTGTATTACGTGATCAAATTTCCCACCCTTGTCGTAGCTTCGAATAACACAGCAGTCAATTTTTGATGAAATTAGCATTGGCTAAGAAAAGAGTCCAAACCCGCCGTCTCTCAATTCTTAATCGCGGCAGCCGAAGTATTTTCGCTGAAGCAATTTTTCTTGCGTGATGCATTATGCATAATACATGTACAATAGAGCCTGCTTCTATAATTGCATCGGTATAAATGCGATTTTAAGATTTGTGCCTGTTTTTCTCCGAAAAATTTGGTCTGAATTTTATATCTGTGAACTTATAATTTATTCTCTTTTTTTTACACGCTCTTCATAAATAGTTATAGACAATACGGTTGATCGACAATAGATCATTCATTGTGCAGAAAATCATAGAAATATAGTATACCACACTCAGAGAAAAAAGTCGTATCAGCAACTAGAAATTTGTGGACAAATAGCGCCTCAACTATGTGCTATAAAGTTGCAGTAACAACAACAAATAAGTTATATGAACTAAGAAAACATAGTAATATTAACCATTTATAGTAAATCATTGGATAAACTACATATTTGTCTAAATATTTGTCTAAACTGTAAAAATGTTGTCATAATATCTTACTTGTATGAAGTTTATATAACTGTGTAATTATAGTTGAGTCGCTATTTCACTATCAATTAATAGTTCACAAATGTAGTTCGCGTGTTGTAACTACTTAAATTTCAGCGTTGCCAAATTATAGTTTCCAGAACTATTTTGTTTTCTCTCAGTGCACCATAGAGAACGCGCATATATCACCGATGCAGACCATCACGAATGCGAGGTGCAAATAGTAGATACAGACAGTGTTTAATCAGACACAAAGACAGTGGCTACAGACTGCACGTGGAAACGTAGTACATACGGAGACAGTATGCGGGAACAGTAGAAATACAGACACTGGGTGTTGTTAGCTAAATAGACGTTAAAGACAGTAAATACAGTCTGTACAAGATATACACAAAATAAATTGTTGGAGAGACGCGTATGTTTACAATTACATTAATTAAACCGAAGAATAAAAACATCATTTTTCTTAATAATAGCTAATTAAGTGATACGAAAATTTTAACAAGCTATTTATTAAAATCATTACTAAAATAAATAATTTTTATACCAAATGATTTTTTTAAATGCGTAAAGAGACAAATTATTTATTTTAATGCTTCAAATATTTCTCGTAGCTACAGCAAGTAATGTGGAAAAAATATATCACAAAATAGTTTTTATACAATTGTCTATAATATTGTTGTATCATTGAGTTTAAATTATTATTTGAACTCCTGAATTCCAAATGAGATTTTTCAAACAGAATAAATGCATACGCTGCTGATTGCTGCTGATTGTAAAATTTATAGCATCAAATCCTTAAGCCATACGTACATCGCAAGTCGAATGATTTCTTAATGACGTAGGATTTATAGACCACATTAAATATCTGCTTGTCAAAAGTATGCCGCGCTGAGACACGAAATCCTTTCCGGTGTTCCACGTAACGAAGGCATTGAGGCGGAGCATTTAATCCACGATGGCAAAACGAAATACCACAGTTGGCGAGCGTTCCTGCGTTTTCCTGCCGACGGATTTAATTCTGTTTGTAAAACCATTTCGTCGAAAACAACTTTTCGTTGGAGAAAAAAAATCTCAGATAAAGAATTCTCCCACGAAACCAAAAGAGAGTTCGCTTGCGGACCTCCCTTTCATGGGATTTGCATTGTCTTATGAAAACAGACGCCTCAAACAATAGCGATGAGGGATCTTCTCGTAAAGTGGAAATCAATATCCGAAATTGTGCCTCGATACAATTCATGTGCGAGGTGCGATTTGCTCTCCCTTGTGTACTCCAAGCCTTCTCTAATATTTTTGCTTTGGAATACAAAAAAATTCGAAAGCATTTTAGAGCTTTGAGAAAGATTCGAGAAAAACTACGAAAAGCTATTTGCCTTTAGGTCGCGCCTTTAGGAAACGCACTTAATTTAAAGCAAAGGAAACGCAGGAGAATAGAATCAGTTTAAAAATAATTTAATACTTAAAGTTAGATAAAACGTGTGTCTTAGGTAAAATGTTTCCGGATATGTTCCGGAGTTTATAATTGAGAATAATTATAATTATAAGATATTTATATAATTATGAATTTCTATAACACATATATTTTTCATATATTTTCTTATATTTATAGCTTTCAAGCTTCGTATAATAATAAGAATTCAGATTTTTTAATCGAAAAAACGCGGACTATGGTTTATTTAACAAGAAACGAAAAGGAGACGCGAAAGCAGACGTAGATGCAGGTAGAGGAAAAAAGAGGTATATTTTAATACGATGACGCACTCGAGATACTATAATACTGCGAAAGCCGACACTGACAACGAATGTTTGTCAAGGGTGCACCTTAATTGTCGAACCGGCGCACCCTCGACCAAACACTGTCTATCATGTATATGCCTTTAGGGCCCGGTAAGGCCCCTTTTTCGTTGTAACGACTACGCATTCATCTTCTAAAAGTGGATTCCAATCAAGATAAAGCCCTCTTCTTCTTCTTCTTCTTCTTAGTTGACGGCACCTGATCCTCCTGGTTTCTGCCAAAGGGATGAAGCCCTCGATCATGCGAAATACTGACGTAGGCCCTTGAGTCAAGATTTGCGTTCGAGTTACACGCTCGCGCGTGTCTGCGATATGTCGCACACGTATCTGACATTTATGGATCGAATTTCGAACAACATAATACCAGACGCTATCTCGCCGAACGACAGATATCACGACTGAATGAATTATGTTGCGAGGAGAAGCTCACGTATCGGCAATGTTTCAATAATTTTCGATAATCGATAATAAAGCAGCTAATTCACGGTCTGATATGTGCCTCGGTGCATCTCTGTTTATGACAATGTAAAATTGATTGCGTATCGAATATATAAACGGTACGGGCGAGCGACGAAAAAAACGTGCCATTAAGCACATTTCATATTTATAGTCTTTATACGAAATACGATCAAACGAAATTTATATCGTTAACGATAAAATATAATTTGTATGGTCGACGATAATTCAGTCGTTATGTTAATAAAATATTAATCTATAATGTAATCTAAATTTAATTACGATATATCCGGTATTGAAAAAAAAATTTGAGAAAAGAAATCGCGACTAAATCTTTAATCACAATAACTGAGTGATTAATGAAAGTCAAGGAATCTATAGATCAAAGAGAGAGACAGCGACCAATCGAAATGCGAAGCATTGTGCAGAATGCAATATTACGCTACATTCCTCGAACACAGTTACGAGAGACTACAATTGATCCTCGGATCCGATGCATTTCACCTCGTTAACTACTCTTGCTCCAGATTCGGTATGCAACCGTGTGAGCGTCACACGATATCATGTAGCGAGCGTTGAATCGTGTATGACCGCTACAGTGACGGCGGGAAACGAATTTAGGATCACTAGACCGACGAAATATAACTTAACGCGCGTTTTGGTGCAAACAGCGCGACAATGATGCGGTGCACCGTAAAGCGAGGCGAAAATATTTAGACATGGGTGTGCGCGAGCCGCTGAAGAAACGTCAGAAGAAAACGCAACACCGAGAAGATGACCGACTTCGCGTCTCGCGTAGGTAGTAGCTACGGAAATTACGTTTTTAAAAATGCTGTTTGTCTTCCGGATGAACTCTCTCCCCTGCAAGATTTGAACAATACGCCGGAACGTCGCGCTTTTAATATATCTCGCGAAATTTTGAAGGAACGTTTATTAACTTTCGGGTTAATGCGTTTTAATGGGTTAATTTAAGCGTTTATGCGTTAACGATTAATATTATATAAAGTGCCCTTAAATGTTCAGGTATACAAGATAAAATTATTGCGCTTATAGAGGCACAGCATACACGGCATGATGGGGGAAGAGAACGGCGTGAGACCTCATCAAGAAATAACCAGCCTGTCACTACAGGAGAAGAAATATCTTCTCGCCGTCGAGCGCGGAGATGTGGCTTCCGTTAGAAGGTCAGCTGAAATTTATGACTAAAAATTTATGAACACCGTTGGCTTTCTTATTGGTACAGAAGGAATATAGGGCGAAGAAACAAATGAATTTCTTTAATCAGGCATATTTTATTTTTAACAATAATCTTACTTAATGTCGACAAATGCATCGCGAAATTTTCAATTTTATAAAACTTTCCAGGCAGATATGTCGTCTTTTGACAGCCTGGAAATATTACATGTGTATATTAAAAAAGAAAAAGAGAGGAAAAGAAGCACAGAGGAGACGAGAATTCTCTTTATGGATATAAAATATTTACCTAAGAAGAGAAATAACTTATTTATATATGAAAGTAGAACGTTTCATCTTGTTGGCATTTCGTTCATACAGTATAGTGTGCACACGTGATACATATATCCTTATGAGACTCCTCTTTTCGTATTCTTTCATTCCTTCGCGAATTAAAAGTACGATTATCATACGTCTTCGTTATCCTAATAGAGTTACTAAATTTGGTAAATTAAGTTTCAGAAAAAAATAAAATTAAATAATAAAATTATATCTTGCAGATTATTGCAAGCCAAATCTAATAGAATTTTAATTTGAAACATAATTGCAAACATATAATGTTAAAAATTGAAAAAACTCGATAAATGACAATCCGCTTGATATCATTGTTCAGAAAAATTATTCTCCAAATCATGAGAGTTGGCTAAAAGGATATCTGATGGTTTGGTCTTTTCTGTGTACGAGTGTTTACACCTACGAATCCTAAACGGCAATTCATCAATCTTTCGAATACCCTCCTGTCACTGCAGAATGCTCCAAAAAGCCTACGACGCCGACATTAACATTAACTGCGTGGATCCTCTCGGACGATCAGCTCTTCTCATGGCGATCGATAATGAAAATCTAGAGATGGTGGAGCTTTTAATAGAGCACAGGGTCGATACCAAGGATGCGCTCCTTCATGCTATCTCCGAGCAATTCGTTGAGGCGGTGGAGGTCCTTCTAGAGCATGAGGAGATTCTTCACAGGAATGGCGAGCCACATGTAAGCGTTTATATGCACATCTTTTACGTCTGAATGAGAGAGAGAGAAAATATAATAATTATATATAATATAATTTATTTATCAGTTTCATTTGATTTTGAAAAATTTGATTGTAAAAATTATTTTTCATTATATTTAAATTATGTTGCTCGTTTGCTCTTTTAATTATTAAAAACCAGCGATACTATTGTAATTGCAGAACGCGTTTTCTAACTGAATAATAATTTCACACTTTTACATGGAATACACGTATATGTGGAATAATTGTACCCATATTTTACTTTTACGATCGAGCTTTACGTTGCATCTGTAATTGCTGTATCTGTAATGTACAGCATATCTAGCACAAGCATTATCTGCAAAAATAAAATATAAAGATAAAAGTTGATTGAAGTCCGTAAATCGATTACTAGTCGTGTCGGTTCACAAGCAATTTTTCCGTACTTTATCCCGCCATCAAGTGGTCTCTCTCTGCGATAAAGGCGATTCCGCCAAAGTATAAAGTCGTTCGCGATGGCAGTGAGGGAAATCAGATATCCGCGAGAGCGGGACCGAGTTGCAATAGGAAAAAGTAGAAGACTACGAAATTTCGAACAGAGCTCTAATCGGCTTTAGCAAGAAATCAGCTTACGCAGAACGTCAACGGAATGATATCCAGAGTCCGAAAGCGCCGAACAAATTCATTATATGGAGAGAATTGAGTCCCCGTGAAGAGAGAGGCTACCACTTGTGATAATTGATTAAGCCGATCACGCTGATACAATGGCAGCACAAGTTTGCACCGAGAGATATTACTTGTCAATTGTTTACGTGAAACAAAAATTCTTTATTTATTACTTCACTTCATTGTCGAGTTATCATTTGTATTTGACATTATTTCATTATTCATCAAAAGCTCGTTAGAAAGTCTCGTAAATCAAACGTCGATTGTACTCGATGAAGAATGACAACTGTAAAAAGAGATCTGTGAATAATAATTTCAAACCAAATAGATTAAATGAAAAATTGCTTGTACGCGTGTAAAAGAGAGACATTGTTAAGTGACAAAATTTTATGAAAGTAGTGACTTGCGATTTAATTCTTTAGAGCTGGGAGACTCTACCTCCTGATAGAACCACGTTTACGTCCGACATTACGCCGTTGATTCTAGCAGCCCACAGAGACAACTATGAAATTATAAAGATTCTCCTAGATCGTGGGTCCATTTTACCGATGCCGCACGACGTTCGCTGTGGGTAAGACTTCGAAAATTCATTTACGCTTTTATGATTATGAAATAAAATTAAGGGAGCTTTTTTTTAGTATTCGAAGAAAATAGTTTACGTTAAAAATTGCTTTTTTGGTTTTACTATAAATTACAACTCATACTGTATACCATATTACATATTTTACGCGGCTTATTTGTCAAACATTCTGAATATTTCAATAGAATACCTGTGCATCTTTATGCGACTTATACTTGCGATAAAAGAATCGAGACTTTTGTTTTAATAACGTAGCTTTTCGAGATTCTTGTTTATTTATTAAGCAGAAAATAAAATCCGATGATGGATAACAAAAATACGTAAATATGCTTTATGTAAATATAAAAAATGCAATACTCATTATAAAAATTTATTACTTATCTGTATCTCTTTCAGCAAAATTAACTTTTTCTTAAATGACACGAGCATTAATTAGTCTCAAGTGTTTTAAAAGTGTCCGATCGTTGATCCCTAACTAACGAAAGAGCGTTCTTTTTGGAGCTATTAATTCCCTCGATCGGTTTATCGTCTTATCCCTTTGTGCGCACGCGACAAAAGCTAATTAAATTAGGCTAAGCGTCGCGTTACCGTCATCACTATGATCTAAGGGAATATTTAATGTGATAATCACGTTATGTTAAGCCTCGTAACTTTTGTGTCTTGTGTCCCGCATTGGAACTGCTGAAAAATTTTCGAATTGATATGACTAAGCAGAAGAAGAACTTGATATTACATTGTAATATACTATATAAAAATGTTATCATTTACTTGGCTAAAACATTTATATTGAGGAGAGACGGAGTAGTTTTAAATACGACGCTGTTTTGAACAACAATATTTTTCATGGGAATTTCGCGTGAAGAGGTACCGGATGCTGTACCGGATGCAGAGTTCAGTCGGTCACTAAAAAGTTGCATCATTTTTTTCAATAAATTTTAGAACGCCCAAAAATTTTGAGGATGCGCTATCTCTGAATGCTTGTAGTGAGCGATTATGTTAGCTATCAAAGTAACATATACAAAGTGGATTCACGAAATATGTCTTGTGCGCGAGAAGATATCGGATACTGTAAATAATACGACGAATGAGATGATCAGAGTGGGTATAAAAAAATAAGTCTCGATAAAATTATAATTTAAAAATATAGAAATATATTATTTATATATAATTATAATTTTGAATGAATGAAAAAATGAAAAAGAAAATGAATGAAGAATGAATCTCGCGCGAATAAGTGCGGCACAAGATAAAAGTAATTCGAAATATATCGTATAATTACCGTTATCGTCGCTATTATACCGGTTTCCTGTCAGCACCTGAGAAACTCTCGCCTTTGGTAAGATACTGTGGATAAAATAGTATAAAAATCGAAAATTGTCCCGGCTGCACTTACATTCATCACCCAAAGCGCACAACTTTTGTTCGAAAAACAGCGTTCCTTCGCTCGAAATTTACACGAAAAATATTATTTAAAGCGGTCTCGTTTTGTATGTTTAAAGCTATTTGTTTGGTTTATAAACTCATTTATTCTAGATGCGATGAGTGCGTGATATCAAGGATGGAGGATTCCCTGAGGCATTCGAGGAGCCGAATAAACGCTTATCGGGCGTTGGCGTCGCCGTCCTTGATAGCACTGTCATCTAAGGATCCCATCCAGACTGCTTTCGAGCTCTCCTGGGAACTTCGACGACTCTCGCTCTTAGAACACGAATTCAAGTGCGAGTATCAGGCAAGAAATTGTTGTTCTCTATTATTCGTGAATACTATTATTTGTGAGCAGTATAGTTTTGCACGCTGGATTTTTGCATAGCCGACGAAATGTCGGATGCCAAAGTTTTCAGTTTTACCTATGCAATGTTTTATAAAATAAACGTCGAACGACATATTTTATTTATAAAAATATTCTTTAGTTGCTCTGTAAAATGTTTGCAATTTTTTAGTAAATTATGACATTATTGCAATGTATTGTGTAACATTATTGTATGAGCTTAATCATCTTAAAGATGTAATTATAGAAACAATTTGCAATATAAATTTTATATTTAGGAAGACGGAACAAAAAGAAATTATAGCTGAACGATTTTCTTGTCACCTTTGCCTTTTTATGAAATCGGGTATACCTTCCTATAGCGATTCTCGGTTTACGTCAGCTAACAATGCGGGACACATCGCGGAAACTATTATATTCGCGTGAGTACGTGACGAGAATTCAATTGAACTTGAGGCAAGATTGGCGAACAATTAGGATAGGATCTCGAGCGCTTGTCGATTTTGCAGACAGCTTGGAAGTTCGATCAGCTACTGGTTTTGTCAAGCGCGCAAATTCTTCGGCGCAAATTCTTGTAATTCACCAACACGTGAAGCGACAACGCGGAGAATCCGCCGAATTTCCTTCAGGAATATTGAGAAATTGCAATCGAGATCTGGACGGAATTAGAAGAATTATTTTTAGCGACCTTAGGAAATTAAATGGTTCGAAAGGAATGCGCGTTTTCGAAATTGCATTACGATGTTGTGTTTAGCAGCAACCGTCGTTGTGATTTTAGGAGCTCCGAAGACAGTGCCAAGACTTCGCAACCGCTTTGCTGGATCACACTAGAGGTTCCTACGAGCTCGAAGTTTTGCTGAATCACGATCCAACGGGACCAGCTTTTGAGCATGGAGAGAGAATGCATCTAAACCGTTTAAAATTAGCAATTAAGCTGAGACAAAAGAAGGTATAGAGTGCAAGCAGAAAAAAAATACCCATACCCATGTGAGAATTTCATATATTAAGCCAGTATTAAAATACTGATGAGGTACCAATTTTGTATCGAAAAATGAATTTCATATTTCAGTACTGGCTCTGTATTGGACTAGTATTAAAGAAACAATGTTGTAGTACTTGCCTTTTGCCAATTCCAGTATAATCATGGTACTATAAATATACAGACAGTATACCATTTCAGTACTGGCACTCATCGCACTACTTTTATAGTACTATACCAGTAGTGGTACCTAGTACCGCACCAGTATTCACTATTCAAAATTAGTATTTAGCCAGTATCTCACCAGTATTTATTTCCTATTTGAGAAAGTTTTTTAATTACACCCGATTATTAGAAATAGATTTTTGTTGTCCTCAATAATGAAAATTGCATTTACGAGTATAATTATTTAAATTTTGTAGATTTGAATAGCCGCAATTTTTTAAAATCCAACTTGAAATTTTCCGCAGTTTTAAACACGCGTAAAGTGTCTGACAATTATATAAATTTACCATCAATTATTGCAACATTAACGCAATTTGAATCATTATCGATGCATTATTGATTAGAGGTACTCGAGCTTTGATTAAACAAAGGAATAGAGACGTAGGACATTCGTTAGTGTGTGATAATTAGAGATGACATTTGGAAGATAATAATTGCAGTTCAAACTCTGATTACGTGAGAGGCTGCCACCTTTTCCCAGTTACATGATTGGAAACGATATCGGTCAATATCGCGTTACCTGGATATTTCCAGTTCGTGGCGCATTCTAACGTACAGCAGCTATTGGCATCAATCTGGTATGAAGGCCTGCCGGGGTTCCGAAGGAAAAACATGTTCCTCCAGTCGCTGGAGATCATCAGGATCGGCGTCCTTTTCCCATTCTTCAGTTTAACGTACATCGTCGCGCCCCATAGTATGGTCGGCCAAACCATGAGAAAGCCATTTATCAAATTCATCTGCCATTCTGCATCGTATTTCACTTTTCTATGTAAGTATGCTTTTATCCCTTATGAGATAATTGTGTCGATATGATTTTATTTAGATAAAATTTAATTTAGGAAGTTGCGACTTTTAAAGCGCTTTTTATTCACTAACTGTGTCGGAAAGACTCAAAGACGGGCAAAGATAAATGAGTCTTTACGCCAACGCATGCGAGCACATGAAACATTTCGATAACAGGCCAATCGTTTTATACCCAGGGCGATTTTATGTCACGCTTTAAATCTGATCACTTGGCACAACCTCCGGCCATAATCAGCTATTTCCTAAATTATTCGCTACACTTGATCAGCGTGACCCAAAATCTGGTTTATTCCGGAAATATCGGTGGCACCGCTGAATCAGCTTCATACTTACCATTCTTACAAACATCTCTCTTTCCGATCTCCAATTATAGCTGCACGAAATAGTGTCCGTTTCCGAAGTTGATACACTGAAAAAAAAATGCTGTTGCTTCAATTAAACGTCTACGTCACGGGCTGCCACAAACATAAATAGTTCATTCAATTGTATTATGATTGGACCAAATATCTAGATTATTCTTTTAATAATGTAAATATTTGGTCCAATTATAATACAATTGAATGAACTATTTATGTTTGTGGCAGCCCGTGACGTAGACGTTTAATTGAAGCAACAGCATTTTTTTTCAGTGTATGTAAAAATCGTTTCAAGCAATCGTTATATTGGGACAAGTGATTTCTAATTAATGCATGACAATTTATTTCAAATAATTGTCACGCTAATATACCTTATCAACGCAAAATTTTCATAGAATCTTCACAAAAGTATACTTGTATAAAAGAATTATTTTGATGACATATAATATTCATTATCAGAAAAAGAAAGAGAGAAATAAGACATTTATTTTTTAAACTAAAGATTTTTGGGATCCGACATTTCATGTGCAACGACCGAATAATTTTATGCGTTTACGATATCCAATATGATTTATCCTGTGGAAGTATTCAGGAAGGAAAACGACACACTTCAAACAGCGTTTCCTATTTACTCCAGCGACGTATTTAACTTCCCGGCACGTTGGTAAATCAAACAGCTACGCGGTGAACGTCAAACAGTTTACAAATACCTTTCGATGCCGCTACCAATAATAGTCGTGCACAGCTGAGAAGCAGTCTCGAGATTAATTGCTCGCCCAACCGCGCAATACATCTTTGGCTTGCTTCCGCTGTATCCAACACTATCCGATTATGTATTTACATCATTACCGGGGAAAATTTTATTAGATACCGTAACTAATTTGGATCTAAAATGTAGGCACTTCTTTTTTTGTTCGAGAAAATTTGTATACTCTCTAAATTTCTTGGAGTGAAATCTCACTCCAAAGAGTGAAAATACGAAATTTGAGTGGCAGTATTTTCACTCGCTTGGAGTGAATTTTCACTCAATTCACTCGAAAAAATTTAGAGAGTAAGAAATCGTTCTTCATCGCAGCTCTCTAACTTTTTATTAAATGTCTGATATATTAAAAATCGCGAATTAAATCTCTGCTGAAATGAATTCTCAACTAAATCAAGTCGCACGATCTATTATTACCGTTATGACCCTACGTTGAAATTACGACTGTTCTGAATTTTTAACGATGATGAATGCGTATAATTTTGCCTGCGCAGTCATGTTAATTCTGGCTAGTCAGCGGATAGAGAGCGTGATCGGTAATTGGATGGGACACGATGTCGTGAAGCACGAACCAGCGCCAACAAAAAGAGGTGCCGCACCAACGATTGTTGAATGGTAAGGTTTCCCTCAACTTTGTGCTCATTTTCGCGCTGCATGTTACTAATCGTAAACTCGATACCACGCGTTTCATAATTCTGCTAAGGAGTAACGGCGATTTTATACGCGAGGAGTACAGATAATTTTGATAGGAAGTTGTAAAAGTGAAAAAAGAAAGTAAATAAGAAAGAAGAAAAGTAAAGCGGGAAAAGCTGGGTAAAATCCATGTAATATCTACCGGCTTATGGCACTCTCCGTTCGTGCGGAAGACGGTAATATAGAACGTAGAAGCGTTACATACACAGTAAGTCGGTAGTAATCGAGATACACCTAAGAGATACGCGTGCAATCTCGAAGGGATTTTTTTCCTCACGATGACGAGATCGAAATGAGGAGATTAAGACTTGTTATAATGCAAATTTCGCTTCAGCGCCCAGATTGATTTCGCATTTAATTTAACATGTTATTAATAAGATGTCACTGAGATTCCGTTACCGCGCGAAGATAAATCAATAAGTAAAGAGCGATTATAATAGCGATTATAATAGTGAAAAGAAGAAAAAAACGATATCAAAAAGCTGAAAAGTTACTAATTCCCCGAATAAATTTCAGACGATATCAATCGATTTACGAGGCATAGAATTTGTTGATGAATTTAATTGTGCAAACAGGCGCGATTTGATGCGTGCCGTGTTTCTTTCGTTCAGAGTTAAGATCAAAACCAGATAACCGGAACTGCAGGTTTATAGTGGCCTGGGTGTTGGGGTTGATCTGGTCAGAAGTGAAGCAATTGTGGGACCTGGGCCTCAAGGAATACATGAACGATATGTGGAACGTGATCGACTTTGTAACGAACTCGCTCTACGTTGCCACAGCGGCGCTCAGAGTTATAGCTTACTACAGGGTACAAAGGGAGAACGAAGATCAGATGCCGGGAACGGAGATCGAGCTCCAGCGTGAGCAGTGGGACGCTTGGGACCCGATGCTCATCTCTGAGGGTCTCTTCTCCGCCGCCAACATCTTCAGGTAATAAATTGCAAACACATGCATCTCTGTCGTCGATGTATACGGAAGCTTCGGATGCGATTGCGATAACCTAGGAACACGATTAATCTCTTTCCACGGAGCTTTTCAGCTCAAACTAAATCTTTTCATTTCTCTCTGCAAGATAAGAAAATTATGATATACCGTGATATCTCTCAATTATGATCTCTAGTCGCGATAGCTTTGAAATTAATGCGAATGCGTTTAGAACATGCCTTAAATGCAAATGACCAAAGTGAATCGCAATTAAGATGCAAATGAATCTTTGATTACGTCGGAGAGTCAATGCGTAATGACGTAAAAGCTGGGTTGAGAAAGTCAACATAGGAAATTACTAACACTTCGGTATTATTCGGATTAAAAGCAGCAAATAATGTCGCGTTACAGTTCGCTAAAACTCGTCTACATATTCTCCGTGAATCCTCATCTCGGTCCGTTGCAAGTGTCCTTGTCGAGGATGGTCATGGACATTATGAAATTCTTCTTCCTCTACGTGCTGGTTCTCTTCGCCTTCTCGTGCGGTAAATGAAATAAAAGTGCCACAATGAGATATATCGTGTAAAATAAAGATTAATGTGAAAGAAAACTTTTATTGTGTAGGTCTCAATCAACTTCTCTGGTATTACGCCGACATGGAGAAGAAACGCTGTCCCTCGGCGATGTCATATTTGTTTAATATTAGCAGTGCCAATGCTGATCCCAACGCATGCATCGTTTGGCGCCGATTCGCAAAGTACGTAACGACTATTTTTTTTTACATGAATATTTTTTTTCTATAAAAGATATATATAGAACTGAAAGGTTAATTCCTTTAATTCTCATCTTCGTTTAATTTTAATTCAAATCTTCGAAGTAAAAGGAGAAGAAAAATAAAAATTGATATATTACTTTAGAAATCAGATTTTATAGTTATAACATAAAGTTACTGAATATTTTATATTTTATTAACTATAATATATATAGTTTTTTATTGTTCTACGTTGTGATCTATTTTGGATAATACACAATATGAATTTTGCGGGCAGTCTGTTTGAGACAATACAAACACTCTTCTGGGCGGTTTTCGGCTTGATAGACCTCGAAAGCTTCGAACTGGACGGCATCAAGGTGTTCACCAGGTTCTGGGGTATGCTGATGTTCGGTACCTATTCGGTTATTAACATCGTCGTCCTCCTGAATCTCCTGATCGCCACGATGAATCATTCCTATCGATTAATCTCGGTAAATACAATATCTTCTATGAAGTTTATTTACTAGAGTTGTCGCATGAGGTAAAATGTAATTAAAAATCCAAGAAAATAAAAAAAATGAGAATATGGAAACTTCTAAACTTCACATTCTAAACTTTACTCTTAAACTTTACTGTTAAATGTCGCGTTAAATGGACTAATTAAAGCGACATTTATTCTGTGAAAATTAACAAAAACGAGCGCGAGATCCTTGAAACGCTAGAATGACGTTGGACGAAAATACACGAGGAATCGTACTTTACCGTACTTTTCGCATCTATAATTAGTCGAGACTAATTAGCGGAGTAATTCGCTGTTTGTAATTAGGAACACGCCGACGTCGAATGGAAATACGCGAGAAGCAAACTGTGGATCAGTTATTTCGAGGAGGGTGGTACCGTTCCGCCGCCGTTTAATATTATACCGACCCCGAAGAGCGTCTGGTATGTCGTACAGTGGGTATATCGGAGGCTTTGTGGATACAGCAGGGCAGCCAAGAAGGAACATATGCGGACAATCAGGGTAGGAACGACAGTCCTCGAATTTTCGCAGACTAGAATAGCATCCGCGACGTGCGTTCCACCTTTCTAAAAGAATTCCCCGGAGAGTCGATCCTCCTTCAATTTCATTCTCAAATCTGAATTTTTATATCGCTCGCGCGACACAAAGCGAGCTACAGAATAAGATGCTAAAGTATCGCAGGGGTTTCGCGAACGCTGGACGGTATTGAAATATGTATTCTATCGTGAGGGATGTTTTTTACGAATTTCTCCGGGGTTCTCTATCTTCGTTTTGGATTTTAAAACTAGGTTCTTATGCACTGTTAATTCCTTTGGGTCATTTTTAACTATTCTATAGGTCGCCACTGCTCCTACTCAATATGTTGTTAATTTCAACACCTTGTTTTAGTTAAATTAACGACAAATGTGGTCATTTTGACACACACATGGTTAAATGTTAACCAATGTTTTAGTTAAAGTGACGACATATTAGGTAGGAGCAGTGGCGACCTATAGAATAGTTAAAAATGACTCAAAGGAATTAACAGTGTGTAGCGAGAATATTTAGAACGGAATTTTTAGCAAAAATGTTCTTTCTGTGTATATAAAGTATCGCAACGTGCACTTTAAGAATTTTTGAAATTGAAGGATTTCGATTTTTGATTTTTTTATCTCAGCGAAAGGTTAAGCAAGCTTCTGAGCGGGACTTTAGGTATCAGAATATCATGAGAAATTTGGTAAGGCGATATGTCACCGCCAAGCAACGCAAGGCGGAAGGCGAAGGCATCACGGAGGACGACGTGAACGAGATCAAGCAAGACATCAGTGCATTTCGTTGCGAGCTCATCGAGATACTGAAGAATTCCGGCATGAACACCTCCACTGCAACGAGCGGCGGTACCGGTAAGTTGAAACGAGAAATGGGAAAGAAATCAATTGCCTTGCGTATATTCTGCATGAAAAGCTTTGATTCAGTTGCACAGTGTTTACTAACTCAAAAATTAAATGTATGTACAGATATTAATCGCGTATATTCTGCACGAGAAGCATCGATTCAGTTGCACGGTGTTTGCTAACGTAAGAATTAAATGTATGTACAGCAAATATTAATCGCGAGTGTTCTCAATTTTCTTTGAAAGGAACGAATTCTCGTTTAGCCGAAACAATATTGTCGTAGGATTTATTTCGTGAACGAATCCGTAATATGCAAACGGAATAATAGTTATTTGTGTAACAAGTGCGGGAAGTTGACAATTGGACACGAGCGCGGAGAAGGCGAATGCGATCACCCGCACGAGTTTACAATTGTCAACTCGCACGTGTTACACACACTATTTTATATTACACGTGCGTGGAAAGTGGCCCATTACGCGCGTTTCTTGAAAAGAAACGCGCGAAATGGGCACTTTCCACGCACATGTTATATAAAATTATTTAATCACTCATCTCTTGAAGGTGTACAATTAAATGTTATTTTGATACTAAATAAAAAGTACGTTCGTCGTGGCGACGAACGAATGCGTTTCCGAGTTAACGATGAATTATACGAGCGACGACGCAATTCCTGATAATCCGCAAATTGTTAATCGCATCACGTGGAGCGTCGAAACTTCGAATTTAACTTCGCGATTCTGCTTGGGGAATACCAATCATTATTTTATTCGCAATAATGGTCGCATTAGTCATCGAGCAAGAGTATTTCCTTGTAATTCGAAATTAAAGAAAGTGCTATTAATCATTCGAGCTTTCAGGGCTAATTACTCTAATTAAGAATTTTCCTGACTCTTCAGGTATCGCGTCAGTTTAAACCTGTCGTAATCAATTAGCCGTAACGAGAGAGAGAGAGAGAGAGAGAGAGAGAATGTAGAATGTTTTATTTATGGCCCGCACAAGATTCACATAAATATTATCGTATTAATTTAATTTATATTTTCTCTTTTTTTTAATTATGCTAAAGCAACAGCTATAATCATTAGCCTTATCACGTATATTTAAACCCAATTAATTCTTATTTTAATTTTTTATAAATTTTTATTTTATATAAACTGCATTGAAAAGGGGAGAAAATGTTATGGTGGATAGAGGATTTTAGGAGATTTTTGGAAACATAAGGTGGAAGTTATTTTTGTTTTTATTCGTTAATGCAACAAAAATAGACGAAATTTTTAATATTTTCTGTATTAATTCTTTCTTTCCGTATTTATTGTAATTATATATCGAACAATTAATTGTCCAATGTAACATACGCATGTAACATTATATGCATTAAATATAGTGAATATAATTTACATGGATTCAAGTTAGATATGATGTATTAGAATATTATATGAATTTAAATTTTCTCTTGTTTTCTCTTGTTTCTTAGCCATTTAAGTTCTCTTGAGTTTTTAGTAGATTGCTTGAGGCTGCTCGTCGGTTTTTTGTTTGTTCCCTAGACGGTAGCCTTAAAGAGCTATCCGTAGGTGCGGGTGGCAAGAAAAATCGCCAGAAAGAGCGGCGTTTAATGAAGGGTTTCAACATCGAGCCGCAACCGGGCGCGAGCGGCACCCTGCCGCCCGTGGCTGAATTCATCGCGTCCCTTCAGCAAGCGCAGCATGAGAACTCTCATCATGATTTATTTGGCTCGACTTTGAACGGCATATTCGGGCCGGGCACGACCCCGAAAAAGGGCCCACATCACACCAGCACTAATAGCATGTCCGGGCTGGCCACCGGGCCGCGACAAAGCCACGGCAGCAGAAGTAGCTCCCAGAAAAAGCGTTGGGGCACTCTGATCGAGGCCGCGAAAACCGGAAAAGTCTCGAGATTGATCGGTAAGTCGAAGATTTCCACGCATATTTTTATTTAATCCCACACAGCACACGTTATCGCGATATCTACTAGATATCTGAGGAATATCTCTATAACCGTAGGATCGCATTGGACATGTGGATCACTCTGGAATATCCTGAGGATATCCCAGAGTGATCCGGATGTCCAATAGGACATAATGCGATTCCATGGAGATCCTACGGTTATTGAGATATATAATTGGACATATTGCGATCTCTCGGATATCTAGTGGATATCGCAATATCGTGTGCTGTGTGGGATGTTACTAATCCCCTAACTGAACTTTGATATCCGTGCCATATCGAAGTTTTAATATTTCGTAATTTATTAAACGAACGCGTGAGTGTAAAGCAGTCACTGGTAGTATGCTCTTTATTAAAATACAAAATATGATTTAAAGCTATACATTTTTCTTATAATTACGAAAATATTTTTTTAAATATAATAAATGAAATAAAGAAGATAGAACAAACAATTTTATATTATTAAAGTAAAACACATAATCGATATATTTTTTATTTCTCCTATTTTTCCAGTGATTAGTTTGTGATCGCAATCGATCGTTTGGCCGTCTCTGAATTAGACATTCTAAGAACGTTACCAGAAATGTTGCTTCTCTCTTCCAAATCTCTTATTTATTTCAACGAAACGATAATAATGGAGTTATTTTATAAACGAACGTCGTTTTCTCTTCCTAGGTAGATCTCGTTCGGAGGACTCGGTATACTCGCCGGCATCCGAAGATGGTGGTTCGCAATCTGAGGACTTCTCAGACTCGAAATCCTCCTTGGAGGGGACCGGTCACGATGAACAAAGCACGCAGCAACCCCCTCACTCCCATTCTCATCACGAGACGCATCACGTGTTTACCCATGGCCTGGGCCTGGCTCTGGCCGCCCTGAGGAAGAAGCGCAAGAAGTTCTCCGCCTCGAGGTTGTCTACGCCCGCGATGACCAGCAGCACCAACACGAATGCCGCGGACTCGAGCGCGACGTCCTCTGTCGCCACCGTCCTGGCAACCAGGATCTCCTCGAAAAAGCAGCTGCAACGTGCCAGCAGCATGCCCATCCGGGGCCTCGAATTAACGCCGTCATCAATAATGTCGTCGCGGCGGCACGAGGTCACGCAGAGCCAGCAACCCAACGTCGTCGAAATCGCTACCAGCGAGCGTATCAACGCGCAGCAAGGTGAACCGAAATATTATACGCGGGATATTATTTCACGTGAGCGTTTAGCATGAACCAATTATATGTGCATTAGCGCGCGTATAACCCAGATAACACAAAGCCGTTTAAAAGATGGTTTTTAAGGGGATCCTGGAGTGACGGGAATTACCGACATTAACATTCAAAGAACTTTCTTTGAATTGGCTTTATAGATCGCAAAATCCTTTTACAGAATTAAAGTATACATACTAACGAGCAGTGGAAACTATCATTTTATGTTAAAACTGAAAAAAATGTAAAAATAATATTTTATACTATATGCGTGAGCACTTACTCGGTATAGTAGAGCTGTCAATTCGTGAAAACATTTGCTTACATGAAAAGTTCTATATATTATACATATGTACACTTTCTACTGTTCGGAATATGTGACGAAACAACACTGAATCGTTGAAATTAAGATCGAAAGCCCAGAAAAAAACCATTTGTCTGACTACCTTTTATGCGAATGTGTGCGTGCGATATTGATGTAGTAGTATGTACCGATGTTTCGTAAATCGTATGTATGTATTGTAAATCGGTCGGTAAAGTCGGCTCTCGCGTCGGAGTTCGGTCTTCATTCCAGGATCCCCTCAAGACGTCTTATGTCCCGATTGTAGACTTTGTGTTGTCTGGGTAACTAATCTATTGGCCATGTTCGAGCTCGTAACTATTATAGAATATATTGTAAAGTGGAGCAAGACTATATTGTAGAGTAACAAGATATATGTTTATATTACAAGACATTAAAATTTTTTATTTAAACTTGTGAAAATAAATCTATACAATTTTTTAAAAAGATTTGTAATTAAACATTTTTAAATGCGGCATTTGTAGATGGAAAGGGATTCACAATGTGACCATCGCGGCATCGTTGTGTTTTAGGTGTTGTCATTCCACTGACGCCGTCAACCACCGAGGAAAGTATGGTGGTGAGCGGCTCGACATTGATCACGGCACAACGAAATGGATCGGCGACGCAGCTGCAACGTCTTCCCGGCATCGAACCGATTTCCGGCCACGACGCGTCCGCCGGCTGGCTCTAATGCTGAGGCCACACCGAGCACTACGTACGCTACGTACGCTATGTTCGCTATTCCATTCTTTAAAAAGCCGTGTTAAATCGATAGTCAATTGTTGCTTCTTTCCCGCGCCAATTGGTTGTTTAGAGCTCGATCGCGTCGCGTGCGTGACGTTCATATCGTGAGCGGATATCGTCGCATATTCTGACAGTTCATTCAACAATTTAATTTGATTAAGTCTTTTTTGTATGTTGGGGTGCTTCCAACGCTAGAGAGTTATATTGTACATTTTCGATTAAATAACTGTAATTAAACGTTTTTCTTTTTTTATTTAATCCATCCTACATATACAGAGTGTTAAAAAAACCTTCAACATTTATATGATAATACACACGATACTGAGTAACCACCATACTCACTATGGTGTGTATACTATCTATCCTACAAATGCTGAATGCCTTTTTAACACCTTGTACATGTATGTATATATGTATATTTATAATACTTGTATAATGTTATATGATGTGTAGTATGCATATATTATAGTTGAAAACAAAATATTGAAAAATTTCTTTGTAGATTTCCAAAAGATCCTGATAAAAAAAAGATGAATTAATTTTGTTAATAAATATCAAATTATTTATAAAATATGTATATATCTTGAACAAACTCTTAAAACGTTAAAGATATTAGTAACGTAGAAAATGTATAGCTATCTGATAATGAATTATCGATACATAACGGTAAGTAGAATACTCATCGTATTAACAATTCTGCATTTTGAACTAAAAAGATGTTATTATTTCACTGATTAATAATTTGATTAATTTGATTCCACATTTTAATTTTAATTATTTAACATTTAAAATATGTAGTTAACTTTATAATTCATGTAACTTCAAGTTATGACGTATGTACCAGTTTTGTTGTTATCATCTGGGTTTGATTATCGATGCGAGTGGTAACCAGTATAATGTTGTATTTATATTTTTTAATATGTATTAATTTCACATTAACTTAATTAAGTATACATATATAATTAACAAGACCGCGAAGTGTATCAAACGTTTTAAAATCGAGAAAGACCGAAATACGGTCATAGCAGATCTTAGTGCTCATTAATATTTTATGTGTGATTTTTCTAGTTCTTTTAAACTACGCGCCATTACTTTCGGACTTAAACGCAGCTCTTGAAACCAGAAAAGTAATATCACAATGATAATGATGCTGACAAGCATCTGTAAGATCCCCCGTCCCATCCTGAAAAAACTGTCAAGAAATTTTGGGGAGAGAGGAGGGATCTAGTTTAAAAGAACTAGAAAAATCACTCATAAAATATTAATGAGCACTAAGATCTGCTATGACCGTATTTCGGCCTTTCTCAATTTTAAAATGTTTAATTAAGTATATTAATTAACAAAAATTCAAAAAATTTAGGAGGGGGAGAATCTTATAGATGCTTTAGCATTATTAATATTATATTTATTACTCGAAGAGGACACAATCCGTATGGTTGATAGGTAGTAAT